>JABANP010000407.1:0-49827 GCA_013115135.1 Perkinsus olseni
CTTGGTCTCGGATCCCTCCTTGCATTCGCCTGGCTCCGGCATTCAGATCAGAATCCTGATGATCATAGATTCTCTCCCCTTATAACTACTTGGAGTCCATGTTTCCAATTTCTCCGTTAAAGGAGCTGTTGTGTGACCGCCGGAGGATCTGCTTCGTGCGATTCACGGGCGTGCTGTGAGCTCCATGTTCCGAAGTATTGTTATGTCATCCGCGTCGATTGACAAAAGGATAGGATATGTCTTCGACTCTCTCATGGAAGCGCACCGGGGTGGCATGGGCCATCCCGAACGCCCCAGCAGGATCCGATCGATTCATCAAAAACTCGGGGGAAAGGGGGGCTGTTGGAGAGGGTCAAGATTGTAGCGGGAAGGTGAGCTCTCGGGGTGGAGAGGCGGCGGCGAAGATTCCGGGCTTCGGGTTGATGAAGGGATGAGCGGTGCTTTTCGTGCGTTGCGGAGTCCCGCTCATCGAAGTTCAACGCCGGTTTCCAGAGAGCTAAATTCTCGCTCGGTAGGCCGGCCACTGACGAAGAGCTATTTCTGGTCCATCCGCAAGTCCATGTCGATCGAGTGATGCAATTTGGGGAAGAGGGCGTCCTGAAATCGGCCTTTGATGGAGGGGAAGACTCTGAAGGTGAATCGCCCAACAGCCCTGTTATATCTTGCTGGCTTATATTGTATTGCTCCGCACATTACGTAGCTAGTATAAAGAGTAGTTGAAAGAACTTTTATTCTAACCTTATCCCCATAATCAGTCTCCTGTCTCCATATACTATTCATTGATGTTTATTTAGGATTAATTTATGATCACGATGATAGTTAGATAATCTTCATGTTTGGATTAATTATTAATCATTAATAGCTATTTGTTCATCATGTCTTGTCATCGGTTTTGGCGTGTTCTACTGAAACCGTGAAATTCGGTTGTACGCCACAGTGTGCATCAGCTGACTGGATTTCGACGAGAGTGTGTTTGAATAGTGAACCCGAACTCAGGCCCGTACAACCCGTCGACTGAAGACGAAGGCGAAGAGAATTATGTAGTAACTGCTCGCCCTGAGAAGAGCTACATCTTCCCCTTTGGAGCTGATACGTATGTATGCAAAGAGAGCCCAATGGCTGCAAAAATATCTGCTGGTAGGATGAGGTCTTCGTTGAGAAACGGCTGATCGAGAATTCACCAATACTGTGCGCAACGAACCGTTATGAAAATCGCAGAAAATCGAGATTACTCTGTCAGTAGTACGTATTAAGATAAAAAACGAGGATAACATACAGTATGTATAGTGTCTGCCTCAGGACAACCAATTTGCTGTCTGGAGCAGCAGACTAGTCAACTACGTTGACAGCTCCTTAGTGGCATCATCAGTACAGGTGCCTTTTCCTGCTGTCTGAACTATCCCGGGCAGGGGAGGGGGTCTCATGCTGCTGATCTCTCACCATTGCAATGCCCGAAAGGAATCGAATCTTTAACTCAGTTGTCGTGCTACGGAATCATGTAGTGACACTCGCTTCCGTCTACTACTGCCGCTATGCAGTCTCTAAGAACAATCAGCGCTATCCATCAGGCTACCCGACGACTTCTCCCGTTTGGCTTCTCGTCATTGTGCTTAATAGGTTGTGTGCTGTCCCTTATAGAGGAGATCATGGACGAGGACTCGCTGGTCGATCGAGGCTTCGCCTGCGTCCGGCCCCCCGGTCATCATGCTACGACCTCAGAGGCGATGGGGTGAATAGCTGACGAGCCGCAGCTGGTCACAGTCGGGTTGTGTAGATTCTGTCTTTTCAACAATGTGGCCATCGCAGCGCAGGCCCTTCGGCAGCGATACGGCCTTCAACGTGTTGCTGTTGTTGATTGGGACGTACACCACGGGAATGGCACGTGCGAGATATTCGCGGAGGATCCGACGGTGTTGGTCATCTCGGTGAGTTGTGGTAATTCGGAGAGTTGTGGTACGTGTGGATAGTGGAAAGACTTTGCTTGATGAGAGCAGCTCGTCGAGTGCGGGTTAAGATTCGCTTTGCCCCCACTCCTTCGGGCTGCTCGGTATCTCCCACCCTTGGACTGTGTGGAATGCTAAAATAGGATAGCGGGCAGGAGTCCCGCTGGTCGGGAGGAAGAACGCGTTGAGTACCGGATGAACTTGGTTACCTACTTGGCTTGTGGACGCGTAACGCCTGCAGGAGGCTGCTCGCTTTTTGGTCTCACCCTCGAACTATGTGACTGTAAATGGAACGCTAAAATTGCGGAATGCGCAACGTATCGCGATGGTCTCTCAAGTAGCTTTCGTTTCAGATACATCGTTTTGATGGGGGTTTGTATTACCCAGGAACCGGGAATTGGACCGAGATGGGCTCGGGGGACGCTGTGTGAGTGTGGGTGTCGATACTGCGCGGCTGATGCGTGCCTTTTTCCCAGGGGCTACAACTTGAACGTTCCGATAGATGACACTTACGGAGACGAGGAGATGCAATTTGCTTTTGACAAATTGGTAAGGTCTTGGTGGATGAGCGCCCGGATGAAGCGGCTTCTCGGAGCGGCATCAGATGGAGCTGCTCAGGTGATGCCGGCATTGAGTTCGTTCCGACCGGAGTTCATACTGGTGTCTTGCGGATTCGACGCATGCGTCAACGACCCACTCGGTGAGCACTACGGGCGGTGTTGTGATGGGGGATTGTGTTCTATCGAGATGGTAGTACAGGAACGCTGTTCAGTGAGAACACCATTCGCGAGACATTTGTAGATCGATCTTTCCCTTCAATTGGGACGATTGAGTGTGAGAATGTTGGCCCAGTGAGAGCTACTATCTAGTGAATAGGAGTTTTCCTATTACTGTGGGTGACGAGTATCTACTCAGTGACTACTATTCAATACTCTGATTACGAATAGTTTTTACTGTCCTTTCCGCGTTTGCCTCTCAAGACATGGTATTTTCTAACAGTATTGGTAGTAAAGTAGTCTATTACTATGTAGCATTACTTCTGTGAGTATAAGGCCGCCTAAGTACCTACTGTATCAGTTAGGATGTCCTGCTCTCAGGAGAGTGTGAAGTGACGCCGCAATGCTACGGGAGCCTCACCCGTCAACTTCTAGCGAGCTTCGAGGACGGTCGTCCAGCGAGAGTCGCCCTCGTTTTGGAAGGCGGATACAATCTGGACAGCATTGCTGCTTCTGCAGAGGAATGCATGTGAGATTTCGCGTCGCTTTAAGACCGCATTTCGGTGCTAATTTAGAGGCTTCGTGAGCGCAACGAATGGATAATGAGAATAGATTGATAGAATATCAATATTGAGTGGTATTGGACAATTTAGCATTCCAATCATATTCAATATCAATCATATTTTGATATTCAATTTTTGAATATCTTCGCAGCGAACAGGCTGATGGCTGGCAATATACGGTGGTCCTCGGGGAACTGGGAGGCCCCAGTGTGTCACAATATCACATCTACTTGTCACCCTCAGGCGAGCATTGCTAGAGACGGGAGAGGCTGAAGAAACGGAGCCGCTCGAGTAGGACGTCAACCGATGCTATAGGGCCAACCAGGCCTGTGTCAGGACGGTGGAGGGAAGCAGCCCGAACAGACTCCGCAGTGTGCCTCTGGGAGAACCGAAGTCCTCGCTCATCCGAACCCTTCATAACCTGACATCGTGTTTGTCGGCGTTACCTACCAGTATGAACATCCCGGTCGTGCCGCTGCCCAGGAGGGTGAGTAACGAGAAGCCGTCGTGTGGAGCCTCGGGGTTGTCGTAAAATTTCCACCCAGGAACTCTGTAGATATTCTCTGAGTTTTTCGGTCCTTCATTGATAGCCGCGGGTTCGGTCCGCGAGTCTCGGGAGAGAGCAGTCACCTTGACGAGGGGGTCATACGGCGTCACTGATATCGATTGATCGTCCGAGCGCTTCGAAGAACACATGACACCCGTAGCTTTTTCTCGCTGTGTTCATTGACTTCAATGGGTATCGAAGTTGCCGTCGACTGCCACTCGAAGTTCTAGTGGCAGCTTCCGACGGCTCATCAACAGGTTTCTTTCGAAGTTTCTGGATTCGTCGTAAACCCACTTAGCTAATTTTCGATTCCACATCTGATATGTGTAGTGCCGTAAGTCGGACTGCTTCCCGACTCCGCCTCGGATGCGTCCTGTCGTCCGTGAATGCGAACGATTGAACTTAAGGATTGTGTTGCGGGACCTTGTCATCGACAAGTTGTCAGAGATGAAATTGAGAGCTTTTGTGTTACTTTTATCAATTTTCTTCCAGGCTGCTCAGAAGAGTCCCGGCAAGCGAACGCCGAACAGAAAAAGACGTAGCTCGTCTTTCAAGCTGATCGACAGCCCACCCACAACTCCCGGTAGGAGAGGAGCTTAGCGGAGCGAAGCTTCTTTCGTTTTGCAATTCCCGAAACGTTTCTGAGCATGCTTTGTGCAGAATTCACCTATGCATTGCGTTTTAATAAGTGGAGCTGTCGCTGTTGGTCGGAGGGTGTAGTTTTGGTGTTTTCTGTTGCAGATATGGTGGCAGAAAACTCCCAGGAAAACGCTGAGATATCTGCTCCTGGTAGGGACTCAGTTGTCCGAGCCACCGACTGTTGTACGCGTCTTGCAGGTGGCGCCGGAGGAATCGTTGTCAGTGGTGGCGGCCATGATGGGTTGTCACTAAGCGCTGTTGGTCTCGGGTTTATGGAGGGCCGGAGGTGTTGCTGGCAGGTGGAATCGCGCGAGACCCAGAAAGGAATGGCTTCATCATAAAGAAAACTAAGGCAAAAGAGGCTGAGGTAGAGCGAGTCGCGGTGACAGAGATCTCCGGAGTTTGTCTTATGACTACGCGACGGTGTCGTGCTGTGCCCGCTGCCTATTACCCATTAATACTGGTCACTTTCTTTCAGTTCTACTCGCTGCTCTTTTCGATCCCCACTGACCCCTCACTCGTGTCACCACCTATCACCGAGCGGCAGGAGCGTCTGCTGGAGAAACTGAAGCCTTTGGTCCCTACCTGCGTGAATGTTGAGCGATTATCAGACGAAAAGAAGGGCGGGTAATAGTTAGGGAGTATGGTTGTAAGGGGAGTTGGTGCGCTGAGTAGGTTTCGAATTTGGCTTGAAGACCTGACTCACGGCATGAAGGAGCCTTGTGTGATGGACGTAAAACTCGGTGATAAAGTAATCGATACACTCTGTGTGTCGAAGGAAAATCCACGGTAGTCCGCCACAGGAGACAATCGTGTGTATGCGTGCGGGGCGGTGTACGTCACCGAGCCGTTCATCGTGAGAGGTCAGCGTCTGGCACGGTAGTGCCAGGTGTCCTGTCGATGTTTTTGACCCACCCGTCCCTCCCTCAAGGGTGGGGGGGGTCGCCTGGTAGGAGTGTCTCCTCCCCGGCTGATCGATTCGCGACTTGATGGGCATGGGAAGAGACCTCGTCGTCTCGAATCGATCTCAACGATGGGGGTCGCCTGGTAGGAGTGTCTCCTCCCCGGCTGATCGATTCGCGACTTGAGCTCTTTTCCCATTGTATGTTACGCAAGGTCGCGGACGAAGAGCCGGGATTTTAGTAATCGATACACTCCGTGTGTCGAAGGAAAATCCACGGTAGTCCGCCGCAGGAGACAATCGTGTGTATGCGTGCGGGGCGGTGTACGTCACCGAGCCGTTCATCGTGAGAGGTCAGCGTCTGGCACGGTAGTGCCGGGTGTCCTGTCGATGTTTTTGACCCACCCGTCCCTCCCTCAAGGGTGGGGTCGCCTGGTAGGAGTGTCTCCTCCCCGGCTGATCGATTCGCGACTTGAGCTCTTTTCCCATTGTCTCGAATCGATCTCAACGATGGGGGTCGCCTGGTAGGAGGGTCTCCTCCCCGGCTGGTCGATTCGCGACTTGAGCTCTTTTCCCATTGTATGTTACGCAAGGTCGCGGACGAAGAGCCGGGATTTTAGTAATCGATACACTCCGTGTGTCGAAGGAAAAATCCACGGTAGTCCGCCGCAGGAGACAATCGTGTGTATGCGTGCGGGGCGGTGTACGTCACCGAGCCGTTCATCGTGAGAGGTCAGCGTCTGGCACGGTAGTGCCGGGTGTCCTGTCGATGTTTTTGACCCACCCGTCCCTCCCTCAATGGTGGGGTCGCCTGGTAGGAGTGTCTCCTCCCCGGCTGATCGATTCGCGACTTGAGCTCTTTTCCCGATGGGCATGGGAAGAGACCTCGTCGTCTCGAATCGATCTCAACGATGGGGATCGCCTGGTAGGAGTGTCTCCTCCCCGGCTGATCGATTCGCGACTTGTGCTCTTTTCCCATTGTATGTTACGCAAGGTCGGGGCATGGGAAGAGACCTCGTCGTCTCGAATCGATCTCAACGATGGGGGTCGCCTGGTAGGAGTGTCTCCTCCCCGGCTGATCGATTCGCGACTTGAGCTCTTTTCCCATTGTATGTTACGCAAGGTCGCGGACGAAGAGCCGGGATTTTAGTAATCGATACACTCCGTGTGTCGAAGGAAAATCCACGGTAGTCCGCCGCAGGAGACAATCGTGTGTATGCGTGCGGGGCGGTGCACGTCACCGAGCCGTTCATCGTGAGAGGTCAGCGTCTGGCACGGTAGTGCCGGGTGTTCTGTCGATGTTTTTGACCCACCCGTCCCTCCCTCAATGGTGGGGTCGCCTGGGGGTCGCCTGGTAGGAGTGTCTCCTCCCCGGCTGATCGATTCGCGACTTGAGCTCTTTTCCCATCTCCTCCCCGGCTGATCGATTCGCGACTTGAGCTCTTTTCCCATTGTATGTTACGCAAGGTCGCGGACGAAGAGCCGGGATTTTATATTGGGAAAATGGCTATACTGGTGCAAAAGTAAAACGCGACCGCTGGTCGTCGCCGGACCTTTCTGTCTCAGTTGCAAGAGAAGTTGGACAAAGTCAGGGATAGTAGCGCGGGAGAGCTCGCTGTTCGCCTGACAGCTCTTTGTAAGACTGAACCCGCTGTTTCATATAATGGCAGCGTCTGAGGTTGTCTGTGATTTAGTCACTCCTCGCTTGAGGATTATATTCACGGCATTGGTTCACAGGTACGAATGGAGCTGCCACTGGTCCAAGCGGTGGGCAGTGGAATCTGAGTAAAAAGGACTGCGCTGCTCTACGAACGCCATCTGAGATCATAACTGTGAGAGTGCACCAACCTTACACAGGTTAGACTGACCAATCTCTCAGATCCTACGGCGATTCACATGGATGGATCGCGAGGGTTTGGGCCAGCAGGTAATAGCGCTGGGGTTGGAGGGCTACACAATGTGGTTCGGATCTCAGGGGCTTGATATCACGAAAAAGATCCTCGATTGGTTCGAGGAGTCGGGCGGAGCGTTCGAGATCGTGTGCTCGTCCATCTTGCTGGCATTCGATGCTGCCGAAGAGAAACCCCAGATGAGGGGAAAACTGATTGACTTCGCGCATATTGATTACTCGGGTAAGTCATGGTCGATCGGGGGATAGCCAAAACCACCAGAAGCACTTTTCTAGCTGCCAGACGTCGCCCTTCAGGTACAGTTGGTGACGCGGGAGTCGTTCGAGGTCTGCGGAATCTGGTGGACTACTGGCAGTGTGCCAGACAAGACTAGATATCTCTGCTTTGCGATGATATTTGGTTTTTCAAGAAGCGCCATTTTACGATGCGGAGTGTGTTGTGACTTATTATTTTCAATATCTACTTGTTGAGTGCTTGGGGGCCAGCGAAGCCTGCTGCCGGGATGGGTAGAAACTGGGAGTGACCTTTTGATGAAGTCTCTATTAGTGATAGAGACATTATCAAAGGACTGCTCCCGTAGTAGACTATCGTGGTGATTCATTGCCTACTAGAGGTTCCGAATAGGGGCCCCAATCTCCATAACGGTTAGTGCGTTTCATAGAATATCAGGTTGGCCGGTACTCCCACCACTTCAACTATGTCTCTATCGATGCTGCGTACTGCGACTCGGCTCGAGAGGAATATATAGCTGAAGCTTAAGTAGATCTCTGTGGACTTAGTCGAGTAAACAGGAGGTGTGCTCAAGCGAATTTCTTAATTCTCGACCCTCTTGACGTTCTAATGTTGTTGATAGTGTCAGGCGTATTTTATCTACGTTATTTCCACCTAATGTATCCGACCAATGTGATTGGCAGTTTAGAAATTCTCAATTGGGTACCCGTTCAACGGGTCCCGTTGATCGAAGTCATCGGTAACTGTCAGTCGGTCGTCGGTGGGGATGGCTGGGAAGGGGACGGACAGCGAAGCTAGTGGAGTGCTTCCACCTCACCTTATTGCCAGATGGGGGCATGCTTATCTGATATGCATGACTCCGAGTCATTGACTCGTGCTCCGAGACGGCATTGTTCGATCTCCAAAGCCCGACTTCGGACAGGTTGTCGGGCAGCCTGCCCGACTCGCAACCTGTGAAGGTTTTACAAACCGCTGTCCCCTAGGAAGAGAAGGTGAGGGCATGGTTATCATGAAACCGATGAAGTGGTAACCGAGTATCACACTATCCTCCGGACCCGAGGATAGCGGTCGCTTTCCCTCCAAAGGAATCTCTCATCGGATGAGGCTCATCCGTGGACCTTAGATCCAGGAGCTACTGGTGCACCCTCAAGAGACCAGCTTCACAGTGAAACTATGTCTGCAATCTCATCTGCGTCGCGTACCACAGTCGGGGGTCTTTCTCAACATTGGGGGCTGCCTGCCGAGAACTACTGGTCGGTAACCAGACCGCCCTCGCGAAGTGCTTCGTCGACCTCGAGACCGGCGCCAGGGACTACAGGTTGACCATGCGTGACTGTGTCGAGGCCATCACTGTCCCCTCATTACTTCCTGCTGGCCCCAGCACGGCTCCGGCATCTTTCCAATTCGGTGTAGAGGTTGCACTGTCAAGTCTGGAGCGCATATGTTCAGTATAGATTCCACCGATAACCCATGACCCGAGCACTTGGATCACTGTTCGCGGAACAACTTTACAGTACGGGGCTCCCCGTCGAACGGCGATTAGTTGATGCCCTTGGGAGACCTGGGTGCGGATAACAAGCGGCAGCAGAGCTATTTTCTGCAAGCACCACGGCGAAGGGCGGAGATGCACTGCCGTAGCTGACGCCCCAGCTAGGCCAGGAGGCCCGTTCAACTGTGCCAGTGAAGCATGGTGGTGGGCGTTTGGCGGGGAGAGATGGTTTCTGGTTGTGAACCTTTGAATCTGGGAATGAGCTGCGTGTTGCCATATTGACTAGTATCATCGACCTATTCTCCATGACGTGCCGGTACCACCGGCGTTCATCGCGACTGCTCGGAAGGGGCTAACCTAGCCTGGCTGAGGCCACTGGGCTTAGCCCAGTGCTAATACTAGTAGTACCTTCACCAAATGGTGATCATATTCCACACCGCGGAGGCCCTGCGGCGGAGCTCATGCATGTTTTATCGCCCATGCTCTTGAGTTCGTTCGTCGATCTTCGCTGTCGGCATTTGAGAGGGCACCGCGGCTCTCAGTATGTCCCGGAAACCGTGGCGCTAGTGATCACCGCAGCAGCACAGTGCTGCTTTTATCAAACATCATTATGCTTCTTGAGAATTTCCAGGCGTCCAGTGCATCTCTTCGGTCCATACATATTATTGCTCTGCTCAGGTGAATGTGCCCAATTTTTGGCGGTCGTTGTGGTCTACTTGGCAGTAGCGGCATAAACAGCCTAAGGCATGTCTCCGGCGAGAGTGGCAATGTGATTATGACATTTTCGACAACAGGGAGTCCATGTCAGGGACCGCATGAGTCGGCAATCAGTTTGGCCTCCGTAGCGCAGGGGCCCTGCCGTAAACCTGTTGACCAGTGTGGTTGACAACCACAGGCCGTCAATTATCCGTGCACTCCTCTGGATAGATCAGTGAATGAAGATAATCGCTAAGTTATCAGTGGCTAAGGGATCTATAATATAGATCCCCGCGCGGTTTCCGATCCGTTGAGATCTTTATTCCCTCGCGTTACGCCTTGGAAAGCTGCGGCAGGCTTTTCTGCATCAGACTAAAATATACCTGACTCTGGGTATGAGACGCAAGCTGATTCAGATTTAACTATTGCTGCAGGGTTGTCCGAAGGGGAATGGAGTATGGGAACTTCCCATTGGGAAGTACTATGACGGTCATGTGACTGTGCTTTTCCAGAGATACTGTTCAGTGTTGGCGGCGCTGGGTTGCGCATTTCTGTTCAGGGGGGTTCTCGGTGTTGACTTAACCAAATGGCACCTCCAAGTGACCCTCTCAGACAGGGGTTCTACGCAGCTCTCCTCGCTACGTGCTTCAAGGCGGCTGGCTTGTACTTCCTCCTGCGAGTGTTGCTAATCAGAGGGGACACCGTATGGGCAAGCATCAGGATAGCTCTTGGTGTCTGCCTGCTGCTTCTGCTGAGGTCAACTCAGCTTGGTGTTTACTATGGTAAGCGTGAATTTGGATGCGACCTCGACTATATCAATGCGCTCGTCTGCTCCCGACAGTGGAGGCTAATACTGCATCCTGTACGTTAGTGGAGCTCGTAGAACACGAAGTGTACACAGATTGTTGTTACAACCAGAAGCCATGGACGCTGCTTCTGCGTTGCTTCAACGATATGCCAACCAAAAATTTACTCTAGCTCCGCTTTACTTGTCAAGGGAGTGCACTCTGTCAGGGACAACTGCCTCCGCGTCATCAACGGTCCGCGGTATACCTACGGCCGCTGTGTCCCTGATGGTCCTTGTGACACCTTAATGCCACTTAGAACCCCTGCTCACAGGGCCTCCAACTTTAACTCTGCGAAGTCCTGCCTGCGATCTCACGTTCGCCGGTGATTCCGGCGTCCCGCCCATATCGCTGACTCCCACAACTCAAGGACCTATCCGTGAAATTTGGATTCGGGTTACAGAAGGAGTGGTAAACTTGTGGCGTGCCACTACCGCTGGCACTGCAAGGCAGCTTGACACGTGTCTGCCTGAAAGCGAATAGAATCGATCACGATAGGGACTGCCCTCCACGCATGGAGTCACTCAGTAAGCGCAATTTCCAAGGGCGAAGGTCCTTTGAATAGAGCCGATGGAGATCTCGAGAGTCTGATTCCCGGGGGTTGGCTCATAAATTATCTTCTCCATATCGCCATCCATGATCTTGAGGACCGTCGGGCAAGACGTCCTCAACGTCTTTCTGGTTTCCTCGATGAAACTGTTGTACTCAGTCGCGGTCTGCTCGTCCGTGAGATTGAATGTGAAGGTGTTCCTCGGGCTCTCGATAACCTTGAGGTCTAACGCGGTAGCTCCCCCATGGGGACAGCCCGCATAATAGCTTACAATAGGACCGGGGTCTTTGGGAGGCCACCCCACCATGAAGCATATACCCGAAACTGTGCTGGTGAAAATCCAATTCTCCGGAACGGCTCCGGCGATGGTCATCATCAGCGCTGCAGCGACGAGAGTCTGGACGATGGTTGAAGGATTCATGAGATAGCTTGAGAGAAAATCCTGGCTGATCAAATCAATTGGGGTAGAAGTGTTGCGTGCATGTAGCATGAAGACGTGACGTGACCCTCGCGACGTCACGTCACTGCCGTGTGTGACTGTTTCAGTGAGAGCGTCACATTAGATCTCCGCAATGCCGTCAACAGTGACCTGTTCAGTATCAGCTTCATCATGCCTTTCCTAACAGCTCGTTGATGATCTCAGGTGGAGATTCTCCGCCATCAGCATTATCGGTCATCGGCTCACACAAAGACTCTTCCAATAATCGTTCAGCGAGGAAAGACTGCTTGGGGTTGCAGAACGGCAGACTATCGCTAGTCTACTGGATTCTAGGATATCCGTGAGAAACGCTGGTTCATATATTCAGTCGGTTTACCGTCTTGTCAGTGGTCAAGAGGAAGTGCTCTCTTCCAGCGTTCTTCCGTCTCTGCGTTTATTGAGTAAATAGCGAGTAGAGCTTTCCTCGTCATTGAGGACTCTGTCTCCTTTCTATGTCTCCTGATAGACACAGGTGAGGGACAGTGTCACGGCTTGTCGCTCTGAGGGCAAAGTACAAAATACAAGGCACCTGACCAAAATCCGAGGCACCTGACCAAAATCCAAGGCGCTGTCCCAGGAGACAGCGCGGGGCGAGCGAAATGTGCTCCTTGTCTTTTGGCCTGTGCGCGTTTTGACAACCGTTGCGTTGCGTTGCTGGTCGTCACGCAACTACGCAGCGTCAAAAAAAAGAAAACCAAGACCTAGCAGAGTACTGACCGTAACCCCCGTGAACCAGAAACCCGACTCAGGTCGCCCTTCGGGCGACCTTCACCCCAAACCCGAAGGCCTTGCGTTATAGGTAATAGGTCACCCGAGGGTTGGAAGTGTAGTAACGGCCCTGGACACCCGAATAGAAGTAGCTCTGAACTCCAGAGTCTGGGGAAAAGGTGGTACAATAGAGGAAACTGTGATAAAGGGGTTAAAACTGTCGCAGAAGGAAGAGAATTGTGGTGAAAAAGAGAATGTAGGAAAAAAGCCCTTCCCGGGGTTCGAACCTGGGGATCATGCGTCGAGCTCCTGTCTTTCATTGCGAACTTCTCCTCTTCCAACGCTAAGGCTGGTAGAAGTCAACCAAGACCTAGTGGAGTGCTTACCGTAACTTCCATGAACCCAAACCCCATGAAAAGTGTTGCCCGCCCTGTAAAACGCTCACCCGCCTTGGATTTCGGTCAGATGCCTTGGATTTTGGTCAGGTGCCTTGGATTTTGGTCAGGTGCCTTGGATTTTGGTCAGGTGCCTTGGATTTTGGGAATTGCCCTCGCTCTGAGATTTCGGAAACCAGGCGTTACACTAATTCATTTTCGCACGGCGTGCGAAATTAGTGACGTGAATTAGTGTCACCATAATCGGTGTCTACGATTATGGTGACTATAGTGATACACTGGTGATGTAATTACATCATGTAATTAGCAATTACTGATCACACTGATCACGCACATTCATCGGAGCTAGTCTAACTAAGCCGTACTGTCGGCGTTGGACTTTAAACTCACTAACACGCACACACTGACCATGGAGTTCGACTTCTTATTCTCCGGTTGAGCTGGTGCGGCCTCATGAGTATCCTGAAACGAAGGTCGTCCCGGACCTTTCGCACCAGCCAGAACTGAGAGCACAGGTCTATTCTTGCGTGAGCGCGGCATTGCCTGGTCTGTATTGGAGTGCTGTGTTTCACTGAGGTAAGGTTCATACCGCGGTACAGCGTAAAAGGAGACAACTTGTTATCGAATGTTGTATACGAATCAGTGAGCGGTGCCTTACTGAAGCAGCTTGCGTCAAAGTGGATAATATCCAACTTACTCTTGGTCTCGGATCCCCCTTGGCATTCGCCTGGCTCCGGCATTCAGATCAGAATCCGATGATAATAAATTCTCTCCCCTCACAACAAATTGCGGTCCATGTTTCCGATTGCTCCGTTAAAGGAGCTGTTGTGTGACCGCCGGAGAGATCTGCTTCGTGCGATCCACGGGCGTGCTGTGAGCTCGATGTTCCGAAGTATTGTTATGTCATCCGCGTCGATTGACAAAAGGATAGGATATGTCTTCGACTCTCTCATGGAAGCGCACCGGGGTGGCATGGGCCATCCCGAACGCCCCAGCAGGATCCGATCGATTCATCAAAAACTCGGGGAAAGGGGGCTGTTGGAGAGGGTCAAGATTGTAGCGGGAAGGTGAGCTCTCGGGGTGGAGAGGCGGCGGCGAAGATTCCGGGCTTCGGGTTGATGAAGGGATGAGCGGTGCTTTTCGTGCGTTGCGGAGTCCCGCTCATCGAAGTTCAACGCCGGTTTCCAGAGAGCTAAATTCTCGCTCGGTAGGCCGGCCACTGACGAAGAGCTATTTCTGGTCCATCCGCAAGTCCATGTCGATCGAGTAATGCAATTTGGGGAAGAGGGCGTGCTGAAGTCGGCTTTGGATGGAGGGGAAGACTCCGAAGGTGAATCGCCCAACAGCCCTGTTATATCTTGCCAGCTTATATTGTATTGCTCCACACATTACGTAGCTAGTATAAAGAGTAGTTAAAAGAACTTCTATATTAACCTTATCCCCGTGACCAGTCTCCTATCTCCATATACTATTCATTGATATTTATTTAGGATTAATTTATGATCACGATGATAGTTAGATAATCTTCATGTTTGGATTAATAGCTATTTGTTCATCATGTCTTGTCATCGGTTTTGGCGTGTTCTACTGGGACCGTGAAATTCGGTTGTATGCCACAGTGTGCATCAGCTGACTGGATTTCGATTGTCTGGACGGTGAACCCGTCAGGCCCGTACAACCCGTCGACTGAAGACGAGGGCGAAGAGAATTATGTAGTAACTGCTCGCCCTCCGAAGACTTACATCTTCCCCTTTGGAGCTGATACGTATGTATGTAAGGAAAGCCCAATGGCTGCAAAAATATCTGCTGGTAGGATGAGGTCTTCGTTGAGGGGCGGCTGATCGAGAATTTACTAATACTGTGCGCAACGAACCGTTATGAAAATCGCAAAAAATGAGATTACTCTGCCAGTAGTACGTATTAAGATACATGACGTGGATAAGATATGTATAGCTCCTGCCTCGGGGCTACCAATTTGCTGTCTGGAAGAGCAGACTAGTCAACTACGTTGAAAGCTCCTTAGCGAGAAATGACGTTTTCATCAGTGGCATCATAAGTACAGATGCCTTTTGCTGCTGTCTGAACTATCCCGGGCAGGGGAGGGGGTCTCATGCAACTGATCTCTTACCATTGCAATGCCCGAAAGGAATCGAATCTTTAACTCAGTTGTCGTGCTACGGAATTATGTAGTGACACTCGCTTCCGTCTACTACTGCCGCTATGCAGTCTCTAAGAACAATCAGCGCTATCCATCAGGCTACCCGACGACTTCTCCCGTTTGGCTTCTCGTCATTGTGCTTAATAGGTTGTGTGCTGTCCCTTATAGAGGAGATCATGGACGAGGACTCTCCGGTCGATCGAGGCTTCGCCTGCGTCCGGCCACCCGGTCATCATGCTACGACCTCAGAGGCGATGGGGTAAACAGCTGACGAGCCGCAGCTGGTCACAGCCGGGGTGTGTAGATTCTGTCTTTTCAACAACGTGGCCATCGCAGCGCAGGCCCTTCGGCAGCGATACGGTCTTCAACGTGTTGCTGTTGTTGATTGGGACGTACACCACGGGAATGGCACGTGCGAAATATTCGCGGAGGATCCGACAGTGTTGGTCATCTCGGTGAGTTGTGGTAGTTCGGCGAATTGTGGTACGTGTGGATAGTGGGAAGACTTTGCTTGATGAGAAGAGCTCGTCGAGTGCGGGTTAAGATTCGCTTTGCGCCCACTCCTCCGGGCTGCTCGGGATCTCCACTCTCGGACTGTGTGGAATGCTAGAATAGGATAGCGGGCAGGAGTCCCGCTGGTCGGGAGGAGGGACGCGTTGAGTACCGGATGAACTTGGCTACCTACCTGGCTTGTGGACGCGTAACGCCTGCAGGGGGCTGCTCGCCTCTTAGTCTTACCCTCGGACTATGTGACTGTAAACGGAACGCTAAAATTGCGGAATGCGCAACTTATCGCGATGGTCTCTCAAGTAGCTTTCGTTTCAGATACATCGTTTTGATGGTGGTTTGTATTACCCAGGAACCGGGAATTGGACCGAGATGGGGTCGGGGGACGCTGTGTGAGTGTGGGTGTCGATACTGTAAGGCTGACGTCTCCTTTCCTTTCAGGGGCTACAACTTGAACGTTCCGATAGATGGCACTTACGGAGACGAGGAGATGCAGTTTGCTTTTGACAAATTGGTAAGGTCGCGGTGGATGAGCGTGCGTCAGTCGCAGCGTCTAGGAGCGGCATCGGATGGAGTTACTCAGGTGTTACCCGCATTGAGTTCGTTCCGACCGGAGTTTATACTGGTGTCTTGCGGATTCGACGCATGCGTCAACGACCCACTTGGTGAGCACTACGGGCGGTGCTGTGGTGGGGGATTGTGTTCTATCGAGATAATAGTACAGGAACGCTGTTCAGTGAGAACACCATTCTCAAGACATTTTTAGATCGATCTTTCTCTTCAATTGGGACGATTGAGTGTGAGAAACTTTCTCACCCTCCAACTTTCTCAGAGAAAGTTGGCCCAGTGAGAGCTACTATCTAGTGAATAGGAGTTTTCCTATTACTGTGGGTGAAGAGTATCTACTCAGTGACTACTATTCAATACTCTGATTGGAATGGCAAATGCGCGAATAGTTTTTACTGTCCCTTCCGCGTTTGCCTGTCAAGACTTTAGTATTTTCTAAAAGTATTGGTAGTAAAGTGGTCTATTACTATGTAGCATTACCTCTGTGAGTATAAGGCCGCCTAGGTACCTACTGTATCAGTTAGGATCTCCTGCTCTCAGGCGAGTGTGAAGTGACGCCGCAATGCTACGGCAGCCTCACACGTCAACTTCTAGCGAGCTTCGATGACGGTCGTCCAGCGAGAGTCGCCCTCGTTTTGGAAGGCGGATACAATCTGGACAGCATTGCTGCTTCTGCGGAGGAATGCGTGTGAGATTTCGCGTCGCTTTAAGACCGCATTTCGGTGCTAATTTACAGGCTTCGTGAGCGAAACGAATGGATAATGAGAATAGATTGATAGAATATCAATATTGCGTGATATTGGACAATTTAGCATCCCAATCATATTCAATATCAATCGTATTTTGGTTTTCAATTTTTGAATATCTTTGCAGCGAACAGGCTGATGGCTGTCAATAAGCGGTGGTCCTCGGGGAACTGGGAGGCCCCAGTGTGTCACAATATCACATCTGCTTGTCACCCTTAGGCGAGCATTGCTAGAGACGGGAGAGGCTGATGAAACGGAGCCGCTCGAGTAGGACGTCAACCGACGCTATAGGGCCAACCAGGCCTGTGTCAGGACGGTGGAGGGAAGCAGCCCGAACAGACTCCGCAGCGTGCCTCTGGGAGAACCGAAGTCCTCGCTCATCCGAACCCTTCATAACCTGACTTCGTGTTTGTCGGCGTTACCTACCAATATGAACATCCCGGTCGTGCCGCTGCCCAGGAGGGTGAGTAACGAGCAGCCGTCGTGTGGAGCCTCGGGGTTGTCGTAAAATTTCCACCCAGGAACTCTGTAGATATTCTCTGAGTTTCTCGATGCTTCATTTATAGTCGTGGGTTCGGTCCACGAGTCTCGGGAGAGAGCCGTTGCCATGACGAGGGGGTCATACGGCGTCACTGATATCGATTGATCGTCCGAGCGCTTCGAAGAACACATGACACCCGTAGCTTTTTCTCGCTGTGTTCATTGACTTCAATGGGTATAAATTGGAAGATCTTCGAGTGGCAGCTTCTGACGGCTCATCAACAGGGTTCTTTCGAAGTTTCTGGATTTGTCGTAAACCTATTTTCGATGCCACATCTGATGTGTGTGGTGCCGTCAGTTGGATTGCTTCCCGAATCCGCCTCGAATGCGTCTTGTCGTCCGTGACTGCAAACGATCGGACTTATGGATCTTGCCATCGACAAGTTGTCAGAGATGGAATTGAGAGCTTTTGTGTTACTTCTATCAATTTTCTTCCAGGCTGCTCAGAAGAGTCCCGGCAAGCGAACGCCGAACAGAAAAAGACGTAGCTCGTCTTTCAAGCTGATCGACAGCCCACCCACAACTCCCGGTAGGAGAGGAGCTTAGCGGAGCGAAGCTTCCTTCGTTTTGCAATTCCCGAAACGTTTCTGAGCATGCTTTGTGCAGAATTCACCTATGCGTTGCGTTTTAATAAGGAGAGCTGTCAAGACGCGCTCCGCCGCATCGCATCAGTCAACTGGGAGTGTTGGGTGAGACTGTGGTGTAAATTAGCCCGAGACCCGAAGACCAGCAGACATCGCCAGGATGTCCAACACACTTCGGGCCAGCGGCCAATACAACACCGCAGTCACATTGCCTGGCACGCAAGCACACAGGCAATGTCTCCCAGATAACTAACCAAGGGTAAAAGAAAAATTTCCTCGGAACCGGCCCGGAAGACCTTCTCACGCCGGGTTCCGCTCCTTACAACCACGAACGCAACATATCGTTGCTACCACTTTGGTCGATTACGGGGGCGCGCGAATAGCTCAGCACAATGATGCTTGCTACGCTTGCTTGAACTTGCTCCAGGCAAAGCCCGGACCTTCACTCAAGACGCGCTCCGCCGCATCGCATCAGTCAACTGGGAGTGTTGGGTGAGACTGTGGTGTAAATTAGCCCGAGACCCGAAGACCAGCAGACATCGCCAGGATGTCCAACACACTTCGGGCCAGCGGCCAATACAACACCGCAGTCACATTGCCTGGCACGCAAGCACACAGGCAATGTCTCCCAGCACTCACCCAACAATCCACACGTGACTGTCCCCCTGGAGCACTACCCGGGATCGCCAACCCGACAAACCCTACCGTTAAACCACCCGGTGGTACCCACCGCAAGGCCAGCAACTGAGGCCACAACAACACTACTAGTGCTACACTGCTCCTGCGCTCAGGACACCGTTCAAGCAAGCGGAGGTCTAAGGATGTGTCAGAGAGCAAGCACAACACCCAAGTATTGCAAACACTATACTCCGCACAGAAGCATCACATGATGCGATGTGAGTCACATCCAAAGACACAAAAGCCCATCACTCCGCACACGAAGCATCGGTGGTCCTCAGAAACGGGAAGCACAACACCATGATCGCACCAGCAAATTACGCAGGCGAGCCAAGAATTTCTGCAGCATGTCCTCTGCACTGCCGCTGTATCTCAGGAAGTCCATACTCCTCCCAAGTTCGTGACCTCCAGTTGCCCGCAACCCGAACCTGCTCCGCCGGAACATTGTTAGCCAGCAGAGCGCAAGCACCCGAACGCCTCATGCTATGGCCGGTAATGTTAGGAATATCCCAAGACAAAACCTTCGAAGGAAACTCGGCAGATAAGAAGGCTCGCAGCTCCTTCCCGAAAGTGGCGCTCTTTAACGAAGGAAAGATACACTCATCCCCACCCTCGACGCGTGTTCGACAAGCACTGACCAAGTAATGAGCTATGCACCACGTCCTTCTACAAAACATAAGGTCTGCTGCCCTCGCGAGAAGCAGTCTTGGTATCGTGGAAGATTACAGAGACCAGCAACCCCTCAGAGCTCGACTCCCAAGAAATGTCCGCACGAATGAGGCCGGGCAACTGGTCGAAGCGGAGCATAAAGATCGACGCCACCAACACGGCAGAACGAAGCTGATCACGCAAAACCACCGGGAGTGAGCTGCATGTCCGCGAGAGATTGAAGGCATTCCTGACATAAAGGCGCGGCCTGCTTCTTCGGCTGGTCCTTATCCAAGAGGATACGATCAGCACTAGCCAGAGCTCGAGAAATCAGAGCCTCCCCCTTCTGGTGGGATGCTCTTGCCAGTTCGAACCACACCCATCGTTCGCACCGCCGAAGTATACTCCCGTACTGTGCCAGAAGTGATCTACCGGCTCCCAGGGAGCCCCCTGTCAGCCCACGAATAAAAAGAGACTAATCGCTCGGGAGTGACCGGGTTCGAAGGAGATATAGTACCAAACCCCATCTCGTAAAAACGCAGAGGTGTCTGATAAGAGGCCATAGTCCTGGGTTTAAGAGAGTACTCCAGGAGACGGGAGTTGGCTCTCGCTCGATCCTCCGGAGTCGCCGCCGTCTCTGCCGCATAAACTCGAGCAAATGAGAAGGAAGTTGAGACTTCTTGGGCATCAAATACAGAGGAGCCTGTGCAAGACCCACAATCCCATTCAATCGAGTTCCTCCCCGCCAACCCAAGCAGTACTACGTCAGAAGCAGCATAGCAGATGATGATAATACTACGAGCCGCCGTCAGGACAATGTAACAGGTTCCTGACAGGTGCGTCCAGCCTGACGGGGCACTAGCAAGAACCGACGCACGGGCAGATCTGCTAATCACATCAGCAGTAACATTGCGAATCCCGGCAATAGGGGGGGGGGAATCTCGCAGGGCTAGAAACCGATGCTCTAACGGATGCGGCTGCAGAGTTCTGAACGCAGAAGTCACATCGAATTCGGCCAGAGCCGATCCCGGACCCACTTCGCGCAGTAACAGACGTATCTGGGGAAGGCCCGGGTACAACGTAGTCGTCAGCATGCGTGACGCATGGTTGACCCCCGACGTCCTGTAGTTACTGATGATACGAATCTTGCTGTGAGCAGCGTCTTTCCAGATGACGTTGGCCTTACTTATCCCCAGCCCCCCAATCTCCCGAAAAGTCGATCTGTTCATGGATATCATCTTCCCGGTCTCAAGCTCACGCTTGATCTGCTCATCGAGTAGTCTAGCCATGGCGCTGTCATCGACCTGCGGACGGGGGGGAAGATCACTAACGGACAGGCCTGTCCACCGTATGACCTCAGGCTCCCATGGGCGAAGAGGTTGTTCACGGTAGGCTGGCCATGTCCGCAGGTCCTCGGGAATGGGGAGGCTGAGCCCCAGCGGCATGCCACTCATCGCCACCGCAGCAATACCACAATCCTCGGGGCCTTCTCCCGGCCACGTGACCCTCGCCACCGCTTCCAGCAATCTGCCACGGATCGGCGAGATGGGTGAAGCAGACTGTAAAAGCGTTTCGGAGCTACCCAAACCCGCAGACTCCAGCAAGCGAGCGAGGGTGGCAGCTAACTGCTCGGATTCACGTTCGATTCCCAATGCGACCCACTTGTTCGCCATCTCGGTCTGTTCCAACCTCGAAGCTTGCTCATAACGGAGCAAGAAATTCCGTACCTCGGGACGCCTAACCCAGGCCTCCGCCTTGGCTCGGACGGCCTTCGCAAGAGCCAAGGATAGCTTCTCGTACCGTGGTGAAAATGAGATATCTCCATCCCACTGAGAGAGGTCAGGGAACCCAGTACCATCTACTGGTGGGATCGACTCAGGAGGAAAAGAAGCGAACACGTCGGGAGTGTTAGCCTCCCAGGAGTGAAGTGTAGAGCTCCCACCTACATCGTCGTGTTGTGGCGAACCGGCAAAAGAGGCGACCGGCAAGGGCGGGATCGGCCGATCAGTCTCCGCCGCCCTCGCGCGCTTAGCACGATAACGGGCACGATTCTTGCGCCTGCCCTCCACGGAGCGCTCCCCAGGAACCATGCGGAACCCCAAGCACAACTAACGAACCTGGGGCATTGAGCTCCACTCGCTGAACTCAAACCGGGAGTGCATAAAAACGATCATAAGTAGAGTCGGAATCAATTAAAGATGCGAGAGAACCAGCGCAGCTCAGTGCCGCTGCTTCTTGCCGGGAGGCTGCCGCTTTGAATCCGCGCCATCTTTTTCATGGCTTCTCGGGGGCCACGGGCACTTACGGATTTTGAGCAGCGGGCACTGACCACGAGTATGGGGGCAGTCGCCTGGCGGGACATGCTTCCCTTCTCATCCGCACTTGGTGAAGATGTCGAAGTAGAACTTGTGGTGGCACTACCAGGGCTACTTTGCGCTCCAACGGCTGGGGTCAGCGTTCTCGTAGCCTCATTGAGAGCTTCCTGGTCCACCGCATTCCCAAGCAAACGGATGGTTGCCAGAGACAGCGAGATCTTCTCCCTTTCCGCCAAAGCGAAAGCTCTACCACTCAACGAGCGGCGAAAAGAAGCATCATAACCCACCACCGCGGCTTCTCCATGCACCATGCAGATCCTGCATAGCTGCTGCACATATTGGAGGATCCAAGGACCCGCCTCGAGGCCCACGCTCACGTCAACACAAAGTAATACTGGTAGTAGTCCGTACAATAGTTCACAGAGGCGCTTGGGCTGACGACCGGCAGCCGCAGTTTCTGGAATCCATTGGATAGCACCGTTGACATCCAACACTGGTTTCTTGCCCAACGAAGCACAGTCAGCACCTAGTTTTATCTCCCGGTAGGTGGAAGGGGACTCGGCAATCAGGTTTCACCGTGGCCTGGTCTGCTACCAGCCCCGGAGAAGCAGCCCCACCGTAACGCTTGGAGACCCTCTCCATGTACTCGATCTGGCCGTTCGCAGTTGGGCCTTGCTTCCCCAAGGAAGCCTTGGCCGCTTACTGGAGAGCGGCTTCAACCCTCAGCCCGCGGACTAGGCGTTGCTGGGTTTGGTCAGCCGTCTCTGCTCCTCAGCCGGCGGGCAAAGGACGTCAACCACCGTCCTCTTCAACACCTCTGGCTTGGACACGAGGACAGGGATGTCCGATACAGCCATATCGATGGCCTGAAGCCTCTCTATGATAGCATCACGCAGAACCACTGGGCAGCTGGCTGGCATGATCGCGAGGAAGGCTTCGGTTCCTCTGGCGTTGGCGTTGGCCATGGGAACGAGCGGAGGACAATTAAAACTGAAATGAGGGCGGCATTTAGACAAGAAATTCCTAGCGAAAGTAATTCCGAGCACGCTTGAATTCCGAACTAGCACGAGGAAGCACCATAGCTGATCTGGGGCTCCGCTGTAGCACAGCTGCGCACTGTGGGGGGGGGGCTCCGACTCATGGGCTCCGGCCGCAGAGTTCGACGTGGTGAAATCTCCTGAGGAGGGTCCCGCTCCCACCACGAGACACCGAAACGTGCACGGACCTTCAGGAATCAACGCTCTCGGGCGTGTTTCCTCGGTCAACTACCGAGTGCAGCGGCTGCACTGTGGCCCACACTGGACCTCGGTCAGTATCACGGGCTGCTCAGAGCTTAAACGAAGCCCATCCCAAGCCTATTCAGGCACCGGGGTCAAGCGAGAGGACCGCTTACTCCCGAGTCGACGCTCAAGGGCGTGTCTCAGAGAGTGAAACCTCCCCAAGGGGACCAGTAACCACCGTCTGTGGTCTACAAACAGCTCGCTCCCGAAGCTGGAGAGTCATGACAGATCAATCCTGTACCGGATGCGAGCGGCAGTTCCCTCCCACAGGACGTCTGACCAAGTGAGTCAAGGTGTGACAACCAGCGAGCCACACCTTTGCCACCACAGTGCGAATAAATTGATCGAATAATTCCTGAACACGAGAGACGAGACGTACAAGAAACACGAAGACTCAGCGAGCAACGATGTCAACAGGTCTAGGCGAAGGCGACTGGACGTATAGGCGCGGCGAACATTCAACGAGCAGCAATTCAACGAGCAGCAATTCAACGAACAATCAACGAGCAGACGTACGAGAAGCGCTAGGTGACGAGTGAGCGAGAGGATCCAACGCGGCGAACCAAAAGAAATTTCCTCGGAACCGGCCCGGAAGACCTTCTCACGCCGGGTTCCGCTCCTTACAACCACGAACGCAACATATCGTTGCTACCACTTTGGTCGATTACGGGGGCGCGCGAATAGCTCGCGCACAAACGATGCTTGCTACGCTTGCTTGAACTTGCTCCAGGCAAAGCCCGGACCTTCACTCACTGTTGGTCTGAGGGTGTAGTTTTCGTGTTTTCTGTTGCAGATATGGTGGCAGAAAACTCCCAGGAAAACGCTGAGATATCTGCTCCTGGTAGGGACTCAGTTGCTCCAGTCAGCGACTGTTGTACGCGTCTTGCAGGTGCCGCCGAAGGAATCGTTGTCAGTGGTGGCGGCCATGATGGTGAGGGTTGTTACTGAGCGCTGTTGGTCTCGGGTTTATGGAGCCGGAGGCGTCGCTGGTGCAGGTGGAATCGCGCGAGACCCAGAAAGGGAGGGCTTCATCATTAAGAAGACCAAGGCAAAAGAGGCTGAGGTAGGTTGAGCCGCGGTGACAGAGTTCTTCTGGGTTTGTCTTTTGACCAGGCGGCAGTGTCGTGCTGTGCTCGCTGCCTATTATCCATTAATACTGGTCACTTGCTCTCAGTTCTACTCGCTACTCTTCTCAATCCCCACTGACCCCTCACTTGTGTCACCACATATCACCGAGCGGCAAGAGCGTCTGCTGGAGAAACTGAAGCCCCTGGTCCCTACCTGCGTCAACGTTGAGCGATTATCAGACGAAAAGAAGAGCGCGTAGTAGATAGGCGGTATGGTTGTGAGGAGAGTTGGCGCGGTTATTAGGTATCGAATTTGGCTCGAAGACCTGACCCACGGGATGAAGGAGCCCTGTGTAATGGACGTAAAACTCGGTGATAAATACTGGGAAAATGGTTATACTGGTGCAAAAGTAAGAACTCGACCGCTGGTCGTTGCCGGACTTCTGAGAAGTCACTTCTCTATCTCAGTTGCAAGAGAAATTGGATAAAGTCAGGGATAGTAGCGCGGGAGAGCTCGCTGTTCGTCTGACAGCTCTTTGTAAGACTGAACCCGCTGTTTCATATAATGGCAGCGTCTGAGGTTGTCTGTGATTTAGTCACTCCTCGCTTGAGGATTATATTCACGGCATTGGTTCACAGGTACGAATGGAGCTGCCACTGGTCCAAGCGGTGGGCAGTGGAACCTGAGTAAAAAGGACTGCGCTGCTCTACGAACGCCATCTGAAATCATAACTGTGAGAGTGCACCAACCTTACACAGGTTAAACTGGCCAATCTCTCAGATCCTACGGCGATTCACATGGATGGATCGCGAGGGGTTGGGCCAGCAGGTAGTAGCGCAAGGACTGGGATTGGAGAGCTAAACAGAGTGGGTCGGGTCTCAGGGGCTTGATATCACGAAAAAGATCCTCGATTGGTTTGAGGAATCCAACGGTGCCTTCGAGATCGTGTGTTCGTCCATCTTGCTGGCATTCGATGCTGCCGAAGAGAACCCCCGGATGAGGGGAAAACTCATTGACTTCGCGCATGTTGATTACTCGGGTAAGCCATGGCCGATCAGCGGATAGCCAAACTCGCCAGAAGAACTTTTCTGGGGGCCAGATGTCGCCCTTCAGGTACGGTTGGCGATGCGGGAGTCGTTCGAGGTCTGCGGAATCTGGTGGACTACTGGCAGTGTGCCCGACAAGACTAAACTTTTCTGCTTGGTGATGATATTTGGTTTTTCAAGAAGCGCCATTTTACGATACGGAGTGTGTTGTGACTTTTTATTTTCGATATCTACTTGTTGAGTGCTTGGGGACCAGCGAAGCCTGCCGCCGGGATGGGTAGAAACTGGGAGTGACCTTTTGATGAAGTCTCTATCAGTGATAGGGACATTATCGAATGAATACTCCCGTAGTAGACTATCGCGGTGATTCATTGCCTACTAGAGGCCCCTATCCCCATAGCGGTTAGTCCGTTTCATAAAATATCAGGTTGGCCGGTACTCCCACCACTTCAACTATGTCTCTATCGATGCTGCGTACTGCGATTCGGCTCGAGAGGAATATATAGCTGAAGCTTAAGTAGACCTCTGTGGATTTAGTCGAGTAAACAGGAAGTTTGCTCAAGTGAGTTTGTTAATTCTCGAACTCTTGACGTTCTAATGTTGTTGATAGTGTCAGGCGTATTTTATCTACGTTATTTCCACCTCATGTATCCGACCAATATGATTGGTAGTTTAGAGATTCTCAATTGGGTACCCGTTCAACGGGTCCCGTTGATCGAAGTCATCGGTAACTGTCAGTCTGTCGTCGGTGGGGATGGCTGGGAAGGGGACTGACAGCGAAGCTAGTGGAGTGCTTCCACCTCACCATCTTGCCAGATGGGGACAGCTTATCTGATAGACATCACTCGTGCGCCGAGACGACATTGTGAAGCCTTCACAGTGAAACTTCCACAGTGAAAGTTGACACAAGTAGGTGACTTGGTACACTAAGTGACTTGGTGTACACTGTACAGGTTGCACTGTCACCTCTGAAGCGAATATGTTCAGTATAGATCCCACCGATAACCCATGACCCGAGCACTTGGATCACTGTGCCACTCGCACTGATGAACGTATACGCAGAATGGGATACTGGCCTAGCGGTTTTGACTGTACAGAAGGGTGTTGGAGGAGTGGCCAAGGTATTGCAAGTGGCCGTGTGAGAACATTACTCGTTCGCGGAACCAATTCACAGTACGGGGAACGGCGACTAGTTGATGCTCTTGAGAGGCATGGGTGCGGATAATAAGCGGCAGCAGAGCTATTTTCTGCAAGCACCACGGCGGAGGGCGTAGATGCACTGTCGTAGCTGACGCCCAGCCAGGCCTTGAGGCCCGTTCAACTGTGCCAATGAAGCATGGTGGTGGGTGTTTGGCGGGGAGAGATGCTTTTCTGTTGGGAATCTTTGAATCTGAGAATGAGCTGCGTGTTGCCATATTGACTTCAAGTCAATGACTAGTATCATCGACCTATTCTCCATGACGTGCCGGTACCACCGGCGTTCATCGCGACTGCTCGGGAGGCGCTAACCTAGTCTGGCTAAGCCCAGTGCTAATACTAGTAGTACCTTTACCAAATGGTGATCATATTCGACACCACGGAGGCTCTGCGGCGGAGCTCATGCATGTTTCATCGCCCATGCTCTTGAGTTCGTTCGGCGATCTTCGCTGTCGGCATTTGAGAGGGCACCGCGGCTTTCAGTATGTCCCGGAAACCGTGGCACTAGCGATCACCGCAGCAGCACCGTGCTGCTTTTATCAAACATCATAATCATTTTGGATAATTTTCAGGCGTCCAGTGCACCTCTTCGTTCCATACATATTATTGCTCTGCTCAGGTGAATGTGCCTAATTTTTGGCTGTCGTTGTGGTTCACTTCGCGGTAGCGGCATAAACAGCCTAAGGCATGTCTCTGGTGAGAGTGACAATGTGTCACATTGAATGTGACTACGGCATTCTCGACAACAGGGAGTCCATGTCAGGGAGTCCCTGACAGGGACCGCATGAGTCAGCAATCAGTTTGGTCTCCGTAGCGCGGGGGCCCTGCCGCAGATCAACCACAGCCCGTTACCGTGCACTCCTCTGAATAGATCAGTGAATGAAGATAATCGCTAAGTTATCAGTGGCCAAAGGACCTATAGTATGGATCCCCGCGCGGTTTCCGATCCGTTGAGATCTTTATTCCCTCGCGTTACGCCTTGGATAGCTGCGGCAGCTTTTCTGCATCAGATTAGAAATCCCTGACTCTGGGTATGAGGCGCAAGCTGATTCAGATTTAACTATTGCTGCAGGGTTGGGTTGCTGAAGGGGAATGGAGTATGGGAAGTACTATGACGGTCATGTGGCTGTGCTTTTCCAGAGATACTGTTCAGTGTTGGCGGCGGTGGGTTGCGCATTTCTGTGCAGGGGGGTTCTCGGTGTTGACTTAATCAAATGGCACCTCCAAGTGACCCTCTCAGACAGGGGTTCTACTCCGCTCTCCTCACCACGTGCTTCAAGGCGGCTGGCTTCTACTTCCTCCTGCGATTGTTGCTGATCAGAGGGGACACTGTATGGGCGAGCATCCGGATTGCTTTTGGTGTCTGCCTGCTGCTTCTTCTAAGATCGACTCAGCTTGGTGTTTACTATGGTAAGCGTGAATTTGGATCCGACATCGACTTCATCAATGCGCTCGTCTCCTCCCGACAGTGTAGGCTCATACTGCATCCTGTACGTTAGTGGACCTTGTATAGCACGAAGCGTACACAGATTGTTGTTGCGTCGAGAAACCATGAAGACAGCTTCTGCGTGGCTTTAACGGAGTGCCTACCGAAAATTTACTCTAGCTCTGTCTGGCTTGTCAAGGGAGTGTGATCTGTCAGGGACAACTGCCTCCGCATCATCAACGGTCCGCGGTATACCCACGGCCTTTTACGCGCTCTGCATACCACTCTATGCGTATCTCGTGGCATCCGGCGACTCCGAACTGGTCACGTGGGGCTGCTGGATCGTATCCCTCGCCTCCCAGGTAAGCTCGACTCGACTCGTCTTAGGAGATCCTTTGCTTTGTCAGATCAAGACACTGTGGCTGCGGCCTGAGGAGCTGGAGCTGTCCTGGTCACTTTGTGCTTACCCACTCTACTCCTCTTGGAGGGCCGTCCGTCCTCATGTTCTGGTAGGTATCTGTCTCTGATCACGATTTGTGATTCACAATGCCTGTCTTCTCAATTATCGGAGTGCTCTCTCAGTTGATATGCGGTACGTCCATCCTCACGGGGCTATTGGGGATGCTCTGGGGACCTCAGTTGGCGATCCACACAGCTCTGCTGCAGAGCGCGATCGAGGTACCGTGGTGACCGAGTTTTTCGGCGGAGCGAAGCGATGTACTAGTGTCATATTTTGGCCTTCTTTCTATAGGTCCACGCTCTACTGGTGCAGCAAATTCCTCGAAGGCTGTGTGACAGTCTGTGCTCTTCAGCGGAGATGTTGTCGGTGCCGAAGCCCTGGCTCGAGTCGCAGAAGCTGAACTCGCTGCAGGTCGGGCAGTGAGGCTTGGTGTGGGCCGACGATTAGGGTGATGTCAGGTATGGATGGCCCACTACGGGCTGTCTCGCGGAGATCTGACGATGGTATCCAATGTTGATGCGTACATAGGACAGGTGAAGCTCATCATGGATGGAGAATCCTCCCGGCTGCAGCTTCTGGCTATCGGAGGTAATGGGGGGGCGCTTTCTTGCTCGAATAGCGCGGAATAGATCATCCATTAAAGCCACCTGGGAGCCGTAACTGGTCACTGTGCCGCATCTCTTCCGAGCTGGCAGGAGTCGTTGTTGCCTTCGTTGACGCACGCCGAGTGGGAGCCACGGGTACTGTTCACTGGTACTGGAATTTACGATCCTAGGATTGATTTTTAGGCGTCATAAGAGATCCAGATCCGTTGATCGAGCACTCTTATGGTCTTGATATCGCGAATGTCTCAGGAGCGAAGCGCCTACTCTTGCGCAAGGACTCTATCTTCACTGCCGAGTCTCTGGCCATCGCCTCCGCTCTCACAGGAATTCTGGAGAGCCAAGCAACAGCCAAGATGACCAAACCAGCACTAGGAGAAGCTAAGAAGCCGGGGTGGGCCGCCGCTGACGCCGTTCGCTCAGAGGTAGACTCATGCCCTGTTAGGTTGACTCCGATCGTCAATGAAGAGCTTCGCCGGGCAGTTGGGTTGTACAGTCCGACTGTCGAGAGCCAGAGTGACCTGGCAAAGTAAGGCGTGGTTCCGTGGGTCGCCGATTTTCCTCGTCTTGGGAAGGGGCGATGCATCACGATTGAGCAGGGGGCGTTGTTAGCATTGATCGAACTAAGTGGTTTCCTCTACTGATCGCTCTCCCTTTTCTCAGTGACGTGGAGGCGTTGCGGCTGCTGAAGCGTATGAGGCAGCTCGGAATCTCCTCGCAGATCATTTCATAGAGAGAATAACGTCCGGTCTCCTTGTGTTGTGTTTGAGTTACTGCTACCGTGAGGCTGTGGGTTCGATTCCCGGTGAAGTGTTTTTTTTCTGTCCGCGGCTCCTTAATGACCTATCAAATCATCGATGGCAAGAAAGTAGCCCAGGAGGTGAGGGCGGAGCTCAAACAGCTTGGGGAAGAGATGAAGGTAGTCTCATTCTCACTGGACTGCCTTCGCCTTGCGGTCCCAAAACGTTTGAGGGGATGCGCGCGATGGTGGAATTTCCTCGTACTGAATTTTCCATGAGTACAGTGATTCTGTCATTTCCCCTTCGGACGGAGCGGAGCATGATTTCGAACCTACTTCATACAGGACAGGGTGTTCCTAATTCGATATGCGAATCATGGAGTACACTGGGCGTCCCCCTAAAAGGGATGAATTTGCTTTCATCTGAGGTGCTAGGGAGGTCCCGTACTTTGGAATATTTTCAGTGTCTCAGTCTGATCGTGTATATTTCGATGCGTGTGGAATCAGCACACCCTGCATGTATGCCGTTGATGATCCGTTTTTGACCGTTGTCGTCTTTAGGCCACCCATGGGGTAACGCCGGGCATCGCAGTGATCTTGGTGGGCGATAGGCCAGACTCGGCTACCTACGTCCGTATGAAGAAAAAGGCTGCGGCGGAAGTGGGCTTCATCAGCAGGGAGAAGGTCCTCCCGGACACATGCAGTGAGGTACTGCCGCTCCCCTGCTCTCGTGATGCCGATCCGCAGTCCATAGGAAGAAGTACTGGCCGCGGTGTCTCGGTTCAACGCGGATCCTGAGGTCCACGGCATCCTGGTTCAACTTCCGCTGCCATCCCATATCAGCGAACAGAAGGTCCTGGGCAGGATCATGAGTAGGGTCTGGCAGGGGGTAGGCTTGTGTTGACATGTGTCCCTCTTAGTTGAGAAGGATGTTGATGGTTTTGACCCCGCCAATATTGGAGCCCTTGCTTTGAAGGGTGTTCAACCCAAGGCGATATCATGCACGCCGTAGGAACGGGGAAGCTGCAGTGGTTTTAGTGGGCTGCAATAGCTAATGTAGCCGATTGAAAAATCGTGATGTACTTTTCTAAAAAAAATAGTGAGCGTCTTGAGAGGAAAGCAATCATAGATTCTGAATCAGCGTCGCGAGTTGCAGGGGAGGGGGCAGACGGTCAATCGCAGTTAACCATCTCCTCTCAGCTCTCGAATTTACAGCCCGTGTTAGGTATGGTGTTATTGAACTGTTGAAGCGATACAAAATAGAGATCGCGGGGAAGAACGCGGTGGTCGTTGGCCGGAGCAATATTGTGGTAGGTGGCGAGGTTGTGGGTGGCTGGGCTAAGGAGGGTTGATTGTGTTAGGGTATGCCCGTGGCACTGCTACTGATACACGAGAACGCCACGGTCACGGTGTGCCACTCGAAAACAAGAGACCTGCCGGGAGTGGTCAAAAGGGCTGATATTGTTATTGCTGCTATTGGTGGGTGGAAGGTCTCGGGTTCGATCCCGGCAGCGGGCATCTCAGGCCGTGCTAACTTTATCAAGGCTGACTGGGTGAAGGAGGGCGCTGTTGTGATTGATGTTGGAATCAATAGCGTTGAGGATGCCACCAAAAAGTCTGGGTGGGTTTCTGCCTCGCTCCGCTGTGTTTCTGCCATTTTCATCACCACAGGTACCGTCTTGTTGGTGATGTCGACTATGATAATGTGAAGGAGCACTGCTCTTATATAACCCCTGTAGGGCGTATCATCTCCCCACTCACCCCATCTCTTACTTTCCAGGTCCCAGGCGGCGTTGGACCCATGACCATCGCGATGCTACTGAAGAACACGTGAGTAGACACTTCCTCTGAGCTCCCCTGATGGTTCTCGAGGGGTACTCTCTTATCCTTCGCATTCGATAGGTACAACCTCGCCCGGCTCAGTCTCGGCCTCCCGAAGCTTGACTGAGGCATGAGTTCTTACGGTCTGTATGGGAGAGTTTTTCACAGTGAAGTTTCCAGCATACTGAGAGGCTGTTGTTTTTCTGGAGGGCGCTCATTGCTACTGGAAGGGTTCAACCATCGAGCCAGATAGCTAGAGAATCGCTATAGAGAATGGTACGGGGAATCTATATCGATCGCCGGACAGTCTTATTCGATTGAGTATGTCCCTCTGAAAGACGGGCAAGGCTGCTGCGAATTGATAGTTTCAATTTAGTTCTCGATCGGTCTGGGCTATGAAGGCGCCGTCCCATATTATGTCGTTGGAGTTGAGCTGCCTCGATGAGCTGTGGAGGAAAGGCGGGCCGAGAAGGGAGCCGATAGATGACCTGCAACAGGAGATCCTTGGCTATTTTAGGGCGCGTGACACTAAACCAAGAGAGAAAGGTCGGACCTACACCAGCATCAAACAGGTCCCCCTACACGTGTTTGTTCGTGGGGGTGAGACGATGGGTGTGTTCTCCGGCCCGGACTGTCTTCTAGTCCGACCCCTCCTCGGAGGCCCCACACCCTGTCTGGCGTTGGAGGCCTGCCATACTGGTGGGGCCTACGCCTACGATCCGGCCGAAGATCACCTTGTCGTGCTCCATACCAACAACTCGAGGGTCTCCGTCTATGATATGAAAACCGGTATCTTCTCCAAGCTGTATGTTGTGGAAGGTCTTGTGGTTAATGGTACCGAGGCGAGTACTGTCTGTGGTGGCGGTATGCTCTTCCTGACGACTCTCAGAGGAACTAATGCCTCTTTGAACGCTGTGCGGCTGAAGGGCGAGGGTGTCTACCGTCGTGCTCATCTCCTCTGGCATGGCGTGGTGTCGCAGAGCATGAGCGTTGCCCCCAAGCTTACCTACATTCGCGGTTGCGTGGAGATGGCTAGGGTGTCGCCCGAGGGCCACGCTATCATCACACAGTTCAAGTTGGGGCGGGGAAGTAGACCGGTTGTGCGAGGAAAGAAGGAGACGAGGCTCCCTCGAAGTGGTGATGATGTCGAAACTAAGGATGTCTGGTTTGTCGGTGAACAGTGGGTGGCTTCGTTCTCCTGTAAGGGCGATGAGGCATCTTTGTCGCTAGGGGACAAGTTCCGGCCAGAATCTCACAGCGCGCGCTTGAGCCACGGAGCTACGTTCTATCGGTACGTCTTGGCGGGAGCAGACGACACAGTGCTCGCCCTGTACTCCGGCAAGGCTGACTCGGGTGACGGGACCCTCAGTTGTCTCTATTTTTGAAAGGTTGCCGGAGTCTTATCAACGGCTTCCTCCGTCGATGGGTGGTGATGCAGTGTCGAGTTTGGTGTTGCTAGTTGAGGCATGACACTGTCTTATTTTACTGACGCCGAGTTGAATTTATTAGTCCCTCCCGAGCCTGTCACGGACTTTTCAAATCTTACGTGTCGGACATGGACTAAGGTTCTTCTCCGAGCTTCATCGCTGACCATGTCGAAGAATTCCCTCTTCGGGAATGCCTTGGGTTGGTTTCGTGATTTGAGCTCGCGGATGGTTGAGACTCGTAGCCGTCTGTTGACAACGAAAACTTCTCTATGTTTTAGCATGCAGATGGGAAAAGAAACAATGGCGGATATTATTTTCGGCTGGCCCGCGTCCTTGCTTTCGCTCGCGCGATAGTATCCCGGGCGGAGGTGATGAACTGAATTTTTATTCTCTCGCAATGATTTTGCTCTCTGGTGCTCGCTCGAAGCCAGCCGTCTGATTGTTCTGAATTGTCTTTGCGACCGCTTCCAACTTGGTCGCGTCATCTCAGGAGTGCGCGAGCTGGGAGAGTTTGCACGTATAGTGATTTCATCTATGCTAGAAGGGAGTTCGAGCAGCGAAAATGATGAGTTAGAAAGCTACGTAGTCCTCCCTACGAATCTGGTCCGACCAGCGGTGGAGGGTAGGGTCGAATCTAGCCGCGTCGTTCTGTCGAGTCACTCTGAAAGATGGGCTATGCTGCTGCGGATCGATCGTCTCAGTTTAGTTCTCGATCGGTCTGGGCTATGAAGGCGCCGTCCCATATTATGTCGTTGGAGTTGAGCTGCCTCGATGAGCTGTGGAGGAGAGGCGGGCCGAGGAGGGAACCGATAGATGACCTCCAACAGGAGATCCTTGGCTATTTTAAGGCGCGCGACACCAAACCAAGAGAGAAAGGTCGGACCTACACCAGCATCAAACAGGTCCCCCTGCACGTGTTTGTCCGTGAGGGTGAGACCATGGGTGTGTTCTCCGGCCCGGACTGCCTTCTAATCCGACCCCTCCTCGGAGGCCCAACACCCTGTCTGGCATTGGAGGCCTGCCATACTGGAGGGGCCTACGCCTACGACTCCGTCGAAGATCACCTTGTCGTGCTCCATACCAACAACTCGAGGGTCTCTGTTTATGATATGAAAACCGGTATCTTCTCAAAGCTGTACGTCGTGGAAGGTCTTGTGGTGAATGGTACCAAGGCAAGCACTTTCTGTGGTGGCGGAATGCTACTTGTGACGACACTCAGCGGCAAAGAGCCGCTCTATTCATCGCTGCACATAGTGCGTCTAAGGGGGGAAGGAGTTCACCGTAGAACTTATCTGGTCTGGCATGGCAGAGTATCCCCGAAGATGGAGCATGCTCCCGCGTTGGCTTCCATCCACGGACGGGTGGAGATGGCGAGAGTGGCCCCAGAGGGTCATATTGTCATCACACAATTCGAGATCGGCCGAGAGCAAGGTTTAGATCTATCTGAAACGAGAGAGATGAAGTTCGCTCGTGATGCTGGTGACAGTCAGGCGAACCGTATCTGGTTCATCGGCGAACGGTGGCTGTGTATGTATCGCCGACAAGGCGGGATTAGGACTTTGCTGTGGATCGCGGACAAGTATAGGGTTGCGTCCCATTGCGTCCAAATAGCTCACGCTACCGAGAAGTACCATTATGTGCTAGGGGGCCCCAAGGACACGGTCATCGCGCTGTATTCTTCGAAGGACGATGCTGCAGGCGAGGGAACCGTCATGACTTATTATTTTTGAAGGTTCTGGTATACCGCGTGATCCGCCACGCGTGGCTTAGAGTAGACACTTTTCGTGAGGAATATTCATCCTCGATGTGGATGGCTGATTTTCTTACACTGGGGGTTCGGGTTTTACAATCGCAGTTTGACACAGCTAACTACTAAGTGCTGAATCTTGGATTCTTTTCTAGAAACTTCTGAGACAAGGGCGCCATGTTCTGGTTTGCTTTTGTATTTTATCTGCTTTGCAAGGCTTCAGGTTTTTCAGGTTGGCGAATCTATGGTCGTAAAGCGTTTCTGCGCCCTTCAACGGCCGGAGCGAATGCAGACCCCGAGGCTGTTTGAACAGGGGCTTCTTCCAAGACACGGGCGACTCCTCAAAAAGCGCCATGCTGCCGTTGGTCAGGAACAATGATGGAACCCCGTCGTCCTATTGCCTGCAGCGATGCCATTGTTCAGTTTCTTCGTCAGGACGATAAAGCTGCGGGGTCGTCTCTTATCGGGGCAAATATGAAACTGCGATCACCCTTCTGTAGTTTCTGCCCAACTGATGGCTCTCTCGCGTCTCTATCCACTCGAACTGATAACGAGGTTGATGCCGCCTGCCCTCAAGTGAGCTGAAGACTGCGCGTTCTCCTGTGCTTCGTAGCGGACCGTAACGCTCGTATGAACTCCTATACGTCCCCAACGGCGCTCGATTTTGTTCGAGACATAATTGCACTATGATTCATCTTTGTATGAAACGCTGAGGATTGACATACCTATATGTCCGTATACCTATACAGTTCCGCACAATTACATGCTTGCCATTAGGCCACGAACCATCCGACGTCACCGTGCACAGTCACCGCCCAGCTTGCATCGTTGTCTCGTAATTTGTCGTCTCATGGATCGTAACTTTTGAGCGGCTTACGTGGCATGAGTTATTGCCGGTGTTTTGATAGATCGTCGATGCTGACTGGCATTCGACGCTTCGCCGCGGACAGTCGGGCCATGAGTAAAAGCGCAGAAGACGCGCTGCAATCTATCAAGGAGGCCCGGGAGAAGGCTCACAAGCTTAAGCTCAATGCGATGTCGAAGAAGGAGAGGAGGAAGTTCCCGGTAAGCTGCCGTCTTCTCAAATAGTCGAGAGTGCCTTCTGGCTGCAGGGTAATTTTATGAACTTCAAGCTCGGCGGTGGACGGCCTGAGTTCTATCATGTTGAGCGGTAAGAGGCTTCCTTTCCTCATGAGCCCACTGGTCGCGGCAGCACTGCCGAGGGTGGAGCTGAATGCCTCTCAGGAATCAGAACGGCCGTATCTTCGAGCCTGACCACGTATTCGAGATTGTTGTGTATGGCACGAAAAACAACTGCCAAGTGAGCGCTGGTTCTTAGTGGAAGAGACCGCGTTTTCAACTTGCATTGTCCTTAACGGCTCGCGTGAGGGATGATTTTGGTGGCGCTACGGGTGTGCTCTCTCCCCTCACGGCAGCCCTGAGCGTTAGTGCGAACGGGTTTTTGAAGCTGCTTCATTGCGGATAATGATTATCCGCAGCGGATATCGGAAGCTGACGAACCAAACAGCCATCGAATGGGGCCGTGAAGAAAACAGGAAAGATACGGTATACGTTCTGTGATCTCCAGGAATAATACATTAAAAGTGTCTTCGCTGGGCTTCGAACCTGGGATCCAATTGTGTGCTATATCCCAAGCATCGGACCTTCGCCCCGGATGCCTTACCGCTGACACCATCTGTGACAGGCTACCGTGATAAACAAATCGTGGAACCGACGGACCGTATCCCTGACAAACGCAGGGAGAGTCGGCATTAGAAAATGCAAGAGGAAAGGCAACAAAACGGCGGAGCGGTGAGCAACAGTTGCATAGATCGCGGGTTCAATCCCTGCATCCTCCATATTCGTCGCCAGTTTGGTTTCGGATATCTTTCCTCAGGATTGGTCAAAGTGTCGCTAAGAAGATGCGCCGATTAGGAGTCACGTGCGCTGATCTGCGGTTCCGTTATCTCATGAGAGTGAGTAGTGGACCGACCCGAACCCACCTCGTTCCGACACGAACCGGCCGCCTCTGTTGCGCTCGTGCACTTAGTCGGCTGTCGTCGCTTTCACCGTCCATAGCCTCTGAGGATACGGGTAGTATCCGCTTCTACTCAGATCGGTCCATTCGTACGGGGCCTCACTACCAACGGCCTCAAGGTGATGCAGTTCATCTTCCGCTGGCTTCTATGATATTGGCATTACAGATAACAAGTGTCACACACGAGCCTAGGTTGCCCAAGGGGAAGGTGAATCGGCCGAGGAAGCGGCGTCGCGTGTGAAGCATGCTGAGCGCTGCCGCTGTTGCTGTCGCGTTTCCGACAAGAATGAGGGTGTTGTGTTCATTGGCACTCCAAGAAAAATCGTGGTTGGTAGTTCGAGGGGTACCGATGCAAGTCATTATTGATACGACTGTCGTTACAACTGATACTGCTATCAGGGTATTGCTATTTGATGTCACCCTCGGCCGTAACGCTACGACAGGCGGGGGCTGTTAACGCTCAGTTCAAGCAGCAGGTGGAACAAGTACATAATGAGATAGACAACAGTCAGAAGAAGCTCGACCAAATAAAGGACATGGTCGGTTGGTGGGGTGACTATATTATCGAGGGTTCACCAGAGTATCGTATTCAACTCGAAAAAATTTTCGTGAGGTTGACGATCGTATAGCATTGAGTGTCGTTGGGAATGATAAGCCTGAGGGTCGAGTTCTGGGAGAATTGCGCCAGGAGGCTGTCGTCTCATTCAAACAGACGGAAATTCGGGAAAATGTGGTATTTAGGAAGGAATATTCGAGTTTTTCAGTTACGAGGGGAGATCGCTCCGAAGGTGGACTCCATCCGATCGGCTGTGGCTCAGAGGGAGCAGGATGCTGCTCATATTGAAGCGTAATAAAGAAGAGCGGCCAGGAATTGAACCTGGGCGTTGGTCGTGGGAGCCTAGGCAAATGTCCGGTTCGGCTATCAGATTACTGTCAACAGCGCAAGCAGCTTTATCGGAGTTGGAGTCTGCTGTCAATGACCTCCATAGGCAGGTGGCGAGCTACGCCAGCCAGAGGTGGTCGCAGTTGGAGAGAACTCAGGCCACACGCGGATCAGTCGGAACGGTACTGCCGGGGATCTTGCATTGCTACACGACACTCGGCAGGACTTTTTGTGCTGAGAGACGTGGCGATTGTTCTATGTACAGCACGATACATAAGGAAAGCTGCATTACTGCTCCTATTGCCTTATCCTGCTGTGTCACGTTGCGCGGTGTGTTGACGATATCAGTCTTTCTTGCCGGTGCTGCTTTTACGCTCTACGCTGACAGCGTCACGCTAGTAGTGATCACTCGTGTATCGTCCATGTCCGTCGGACGGTCTCGGTCCGTGGAGTCACAACAGAAGCTGCAGTATCCTGTTTGATTAGTATATGATCTTTCCTTTATCGTCAGTTTGGAGCTTACAACGCCGTCCCCACTGCCCCAGCGCTGCCTCTACCGTCGCCTTACTTATCGAAGGAGTTGCCACCAGAGCTGAACAAGAGGATGCAGGATCTTTCCGGACAGCTTGAGCGAGCCTTAGGAGCCTTGGAGGCCTACATTAAGGAAGGGGCCGACAAGGAGGGGTAGGCCGATGCCTCAAGGGGGAGGGGGGATGGTTCCGTACTGCATTGCAATAAAGCCTTGAATGTGCTGGATTGTCTTGTGGTATGCCTGAAATAATTGCCTAGAATTTGCCACTGAGATCCTTTATAGAATGCGTACTATCGCGACCTACCCGGCCCGTTGTCGGTATGCTGCCTTGCCGTTGTCCATCGGCTGAACGCTCTTCCGTCCCGAACGGCACGTCCCTTTTTTACGCTTCAGGATCCTTGATGATCGTAGTGGTGACAGCAGTGGCAGTGGTAGTGATATGGCAGCTGATGTCGAAGCTACTATCAGGAACCAGTACAATACATTCAGGATACTATGCGCGAGGAAGGCGGTAGTGGAAAGGGGTGGCGGTCATTCATCAGCACGTTGAGTAGATTATTAAAGGTCTTTCAGAAAATCTTACCAATTTTCTCAGCCATTGTCTATAGCACATGGCTCTTACTCCGGGCCTGCGATTTTCATGCGTAAAATGTCTACGCGTGGATTTTTTCTTGCTCATCATCATGTTATGCCGCAAAGCACCGTTGTTCTTCGCCCCCGACCCGAGTGGCTTGTGCTTTTGAAACGTCATTTTATGATACAAGCTACCAACGTGGTTGGAAGTGCCATCCTAGCCTGTGTTGATGCCTCTTTCTATGGCCCTTGTATCTAGCAATATCTTTTTCACGATTGGGCTTTAGGTACTAGCGGAAAGAGCCACAGCCCTAATGCACAGTCAACACGTACTACGTAGTTCGGCCGGCGTTAATGGAGGACCACCAGCAGCTGTAGGGTGGTAGAAGCAACAATAAGACGTTTCGATGCACTGCTGCTGCCTTGTTGTGTTGTTGGAGTTCCACCTGGGGCTCAGCTGGGCTACTACGGCGAGGGTTGTAGTGTTACCCGAGATGAGCGAATAGTGACCTTCCGGTTCGCCACTGTTTGAATCGTGCGCCAATCATATCATTGCGAAAGCGGATGGACGCAATACACACGTTAATCGCGTTGATGTGCCAGTTGGTGCAGGAAAGGTCTTTGCTCTCTGGGGTGCACACGTGCTGCCGTGCAGCCTGAGTGTAAATGAATGTGTACATGTATGTAGTATCGACAAGATTCACAGAGGTTGGGGAGAGACTAAGATGAGAGCGAGGCAATAGACGAGCTGTCGGCGAGACATCAGCGATGTCTGGCCGACAGTGTGGTGTCACATCACATAAGTGAGAGAGAATGTTGGACCAGCACTGTTGGTCTAGCGGTAAGAATCTTACCGTAAGATAACCTGTTAACCCCCGCATGGCCCTGGGTTCGAACTTCTAGAAGGACATATTCCTTGTTGTGGGAAACGCGAGCGGTTTTCGTAATAATGATGGCGAACCGTCTAAGCTGTGTGGTGCGAGCCACCCGAAGGTCGCTCGAGCACACCCGAGCGTATGTTCACGAGCTTGTCCGGTATAATGTGATAACTTGATATGATACGTGAGAAAATATGTTTTTTCGTAACATCTGAATATATGTATATCAACACCAATGATTTTCTCATAGTTGCAGTAGCTGGGTTGGCGTTAGGCGGGAGGCGATAGTCGAGGACGGAGGGCACTTCCTCTTTGCGATAACAGCGTCTGAGAATATGGGCCTTGAGCGGCGAGCCATGAGATCAGGTCGATTCTCTTTTTTTCAAATGGCATCGGTATCAATCATCAGCCGTTTTGCTGATCTCCTCCGGTTCCTGTTCAGCGCCAAGGTCCTCGTGGTAAGATTCATCCCAATACGCACTCCCGTCACCACTGCCCTCAGGCTGCGTGCATAGTCGTCGTTACGTACTTCGCTCTCTACTACTGGGTCGATCGGGAGAGGAGAAAGAGGGGCAAACAGGGCGAGATGGTTGAACGGAAGCCCTTGCACGCGAACCAAGAGTGAGTCAGGCTGACCGAGTGACTTCGCCCGAACCTGGTTGGAAGATACGTCGATCCTGAAGGAGAATCTGGTGAAAGTGGGACAGTAGACAAACCACCGTTGACGAGACCGAGCGCAGGTGAGAAGGCTTCGTAGTCCAGTGGTAACAGCGCCCATTGGCTCTGGTGTGATATGTGGTTCGATTACCTGGGAGATCACTTTTTGTGTCAGATAAAGGTCTCGACATGTTCGTAAGCGATACGGACGGCGGTGGTTTCTGCAGCGATGATGAGCCTGACGAGCCGACAAAGGTGAGTGATACCGTACAGAGCTAGCCCTTTGCACGCGATAGCTGACAGACGATACGCTTGACTGCTAAAAACGTCCGACAGTAAAGTGCGAAAAATAATCATAATCCGCCAGCGTTGGCCTTTGCATGCGATATTTGACAGTGCATAGACTGCTAAAAACGTCTGAGAGTAAAGTGGGGAAAATAATAATAATAATAATCCGTCAACGTTTACGGTATCACCTTGGTATTGTATTTTCGCGTGATGACTCCTGTGAGAACTCCTTTTTAAGATACAAGCAGGCGCAGCTTCCATTATGCCTCAAGACGCTTCATTTAAGAATGGAATTTTCATTCGGTCAAATTAGAAAGGAAACCTCGTTTTCGAAGAATTCCAAACCACCAAACTTGAGACTAGTGTGATTACTGGTTGAAATTTCCTGCCTTGAAAACTTTAATCTGACCAAATTTGCTATTGCCATGGCGTTTGAATTGGGATCCTTGGTGTAGGATTGTACTGTTTCTTACACTGCTAAAAGGGAGTTCGAGGATGGAGCCCGGAGGACCGAGTTCCGAAGGCTGAGTTTCGCTGAGAACTGGTCTCAGTTGCGCGCGGAGTTCCTGAGAAAATGCTCGGCCTTCTCGATGCTGCCGTCAAGTACGCTGATGGCGGTATTGAAACATGTACAGTTGGTGTCGTTCGAGAAGGGAGAGGAGCTCTTCGAGGAAGGTCGGGATTCATCGGCTTCTCTCAACCGGTCGGCCCAGGTTCGATCCCCGGGTGCTCCATCTCAGGTACACCACGGGACAGGATACTTATAGTCCACAGTGGAGAGGTGTCCGTTACTACACGGGGGAAGCATTCTTCATACAAGGTGGGCCGAAGTATTGATCTGATAGACTCAGCCGAAAAAGAGCGATCGTCCCGATTCTTGCACTGCGGGAGGCCTCTCCCGTATTCCCACCCTCCCGCCTTGACTGTGACGAGCTCGGTGTGGCATCGAGTATCAAGTAGTCAGTCAGTGATTGTGATGACCTAGTTGAGTAGGTCCCTGCTGGCTGCGCTGCGGTCGGCCTTATGTTTATGTTACTCTCCTTGGATGATGTTACCACCGTACCACACGTCTCCACTGCTGTAGCGATAACAGGTGAGTCGTCCGACTTGGTGCGCTGTGGGCTGGGGCACCTCCGATGGTAGGGACTTCTTCGGTCCCTCGGACGTTGTAGTGCATCGCATAGTGGAGCTCGCCGGTATCTTGCTCGCTTCGACCTTAGATACGGTTACTTGCTTGTCGCTTTCCGTGCGTGACATTCGGTTCCTATTGACTGACACTGGGCACGCCCGGAGCATGCTCCACCTTTTTCAAATCCTCAACTTGCGCCTACAGCGGATTATTCTTCCGACGCTGACTCGACTATTCGGCCTTACAGATGAGCTGTACAGGAGGGACTCCAGCGCAGCTCAGCATTTATTCGTAGCAGATGACATGTGCCGGGATCGAACCCGGGACCTTGTGTACTTGTGCAGGTTCCAAAGAACGTTCTCGACGCTGGAGATCCAGTCGAGATCGCAACGTATGCCCTGGTGAGTTTCGAGCATCGAAGAAGGAGGCGGCCTTTTATCTCACACTAGCTGCTTCGACCGTCGAGTGGAGATTACAATAGCTCATGGTCAACCTCAGATACCAGGCGGAGCGGAGCGTGATGAGTTGCGAGAAGAAGTGCGGGAATATCTTCGGTCGGCGAAGGAAGCAAACAGGGGCATCAAGTAACCTCTTCGAGACACAGTCACACTCGCGGCTGATCCTATCATCGTCCTTGTTATTAACAGGCTCGCCACCTTCTCCCAGGGGCGTCATCTGCTGTCTGAGGCCTCTAGCTCTGATGACAGCAGCACGACATCAGCATCATCCTTGGATGCTCCCGAAGGCACGGACGATCTACGACCGCAGCGCCGACCGAACGCGGTCTCGAAAAGTAAGCCTACCACGATGCACCATCAGACTGGTTGGATGCGCCTCTTCCGATAGGTTCGCCTTTGTACGTATTGGTGAGCGGCGAGGTGTCTATGAGGATGACTCCATCTGATGGGGAAACGCGGGAGGTCTACAGGCCGCAGCCTGGAGAGATGTTGTGAGCTCGTGGACATCAGCACAGCTGTCTTCGCTCAGTTGTTGCTCCTCAGTGGTGTCCTCTCGTCGACCATGGGCGGGTCTACAGCGAACGAGTGGCAGGCAACAGCCGCGTCCGAAGTCAGGGCGGTATCGATTCCAGCAGAATTGGTAGGGCCTGCCGAGCTGCCCCGGGCCGGCTTACTGCAGATTGGTTTAGGTTTCTTATGTGGGGAGTATCGCACCTACGTGCATGCTTTCCATGTTTGCCGCTACCGCGGGTCGAACCAACGACCTTCTGCATAGAATCGACGCCAGTATTGAGTGGAGGCCTCTGGAAGCATCTAAGTGAGCCCACTGCTTTATAGTATGCGAGTAGCGTCCAACGACCATCTTACACCGCATCGCCCCTCGCTCTCGCCGCTGGCCCTTCCGAGTTGCGCATGATATGGTATTGCTTTTCAGGCACCTCTTCGACGCTGGAGATACTCCCCAAGGCTTTTACATCGTACGCATTTTGCTGATGCAGCCTCGAGAGGCTCAGCGTCTGCAGCTCAGGTCCTGTCCGGTCGGTTAGTCTCCGTCGGCCCTCCCAAAGTGTCCGAGCGCTACGGCCGTGAGAGGAAGGTCAGACCGATCGTCCGGACTTACGTTAGAGGGGACGTCATCGGCGAGCGGGAGTGCTTGGCGAGGGAGAAGTGAGCCTCTACGCTGTCCGCCCAGAAAGTTACTCAACCGAGCTGCAGATACGCTGAGAACGTGGTGGCGGTACGGGACTCGGAGCTCTGTCGGGTGACTGATATGATGCTCAATTTGATGGGTAGGTCTGTCCGAGGTGCGACCAGCGCATGTTGCGCTACTCAGTCGCTGAGTGCCATCAAGCTTTGCTCAACTTGGCAGCCTGGACGGCGAGTAGGCAGTCTTCGATTCTCTCGCCTTTGCCGTCGAGCAACGGTCAATTGAAGCGGCAGCATATGGGGGAGATCGACTTGGGCGTTGGAAGGGCGAAGATCGTGAGGCTGGCTGCAGCAAGGGGTCATGTACCACTACCCAATCCTCAGACCTCTACTAGACTTCCCGAGACTCTAACAGCGGCTAACCGGACTCCGACCACCATCTGCGTCATGGGTCTGTCCACTGATGTAAGTGACGCTGGGATTTTATCAGTCAACGTACTCGGTATAGCTCGGCCGAGCACACCACTCAGTGCTGACCACTGTCGTGTTATCTTATCATCATCTACTGATCGAATTAGGCCTGAGCTTTGCTACAATCGAACATTCCTGTGCTTCGGAGGTCCGTAGACGAGTGTCTACTCTCAGGTGCCTCTTCACACGGCCTGTATGTCGATCGTTGACGCTTTGAGGATTGTCGGCATCTCGGCGACACATGTTGATCGGAGTTACATGCAGAGCGGCGAAGATCGATGCTTCATGGATACTCGGGACGACGCCATCACCAGCGGCGACGCCGTTGGCCGACAAGCTCTTGTGGATCTCCTGGTGAGTCCTCGCATGTTGCCGGGAGGCGGGGACCACCTCGGCATATGTTTGACCCTCCTGAAGCTGGAGGATCATTCTCCGGGGCGCTCTGTCCTCTTCGTTTGGGTTCTCTGTCTGCTGAGCTCGCGACTAGGAAGTTTTCGACATCGTAGTCGAAGTTGTGGCACAGAGAAGATGTGGAGACTCTCTATTATATGGCCGCTCAAGTCCACAACCGTCCCATCCATGATGACGGAGAATTGACAGTCGCCGCATTTGAGCTAATGGGAGGGTCCATCCGAGGAGAAACTCAGCGAGCTTGCAGTGGTTTTGACGTGTTTTATGAATATCATGGAAAGAGGCGACGCGTCTAGTGTTCGAGGACGAATCTTACCTTGAACCATGAACTTCTCAGGGTCGAAGATACGCTCAGCGTGCGGTCGCGCTCGGTGAGCTGGAAGAGAGAGTTGACGTGGTGGTGTACGAAGCCGACCCTTGTGGCGATGGGGCTACTATAAGCGAATGGACTAAACTGTGTGCAAGGCAGGCTGATACGGTGAGAGGGAGAAGGAGATGTTCTCGCGTTTACGACTAATCGACAGAAGTCCGGCTTGCTTTCTCTCTTCGCGATTTACATATCCATTTTGGAGTTCACAGCAGTGCCCTGCTGGGGCTCCTCGGAAAAGACGGCTCACCGGTGCCTGTCAAGGTGCTGCTCCTGTCTTGGTTCGATGGTGACACCAGCCTGACCTTCGCTGAGAAGACATGCGTGTCCCCGAACTCAACGACCGAGCTCTTGCTGCTTCACAGGGAGAGCAGGTAAAAGGCTAGTGGCCCGTTTGGGGAGCATCACGAGCGCTTCAACTTCAGGCGTGAATTCGCCAACACTGCTGCGCCGTATCGAGACATGCTGAAGCCAGGACTACGGAACTACATCAAGCATGCTCTTAAGGAAGCCGGCCTCGACGAACAGCCAGCCACTAGGAAGTTCATGGAGGTGAAGTGGTCCAGGAAAACCGAGTTGCGCGAAGTTGTGGCGATCAGGCTCGTCCGTGGCTGAGCGCTTGCCATCACATACGATCGGGTCCGATGGAACACCGAGATTGGGAGAGGATCGCTAGGTGCGTGGCGGATGGTTTTATGCTACCATTCCGTGATCAACCTAAAACCTTGACGAAGTCCTCCTTTCAGGATCCTCAGTGGCCGTGCGGTTGCTCTGATGCTCGGCGGCGGTGGAGCGAGAGGTTGCGCTCATTTAGGAGTAAGTGCAACGAGTGCCGGGCCTCTGTCGAAATTTTCCGGAATTTCTTTCGACGCAGAACTCATGGTCTTGGGAGGAGGTAGCTTTCTGAGTGCAATTATGAACTACAATGGCGTTGACGTTCTTATCGATATGCTGGTCGTCATTCTCGCCTCACATGCCGGCCACCGCAGGTCCTCCGAGCTCTGACAGAGCACAACGTACCAGTGGACATGATCGCGGGTGTCAGTATGGGTAGCTTCGTTGCTGCTGTTTTCGCTATGACCGGCAGTTACAAGGCCATGATGGAGAGGGTTGCCCAGGTAGGAAGAATCCCACCACCGCCGCACACAGACGTGCTTCCTCAGGTCTTCAGAGACTCTTTATCACTCATGAGCATCCTCACTGATCTCACTTTCCCATCAACAGCCTACTTCAAGGGCCACCTGCTCAACAACGGCCTTCAGCGGGCCTTCGCCCAGGTCCGAGCGGCTCTCGACAGTGTTGGTGTAACCGTCGGCTCAGGTCCGTATTGAAGATTTGTGGCTGCCCTTTATTTGCATATCCACCGACATCGTTGGCTTCCGGGAGAGGGTTCACGACTTTGGCACGCTCTGGAAGGCCGTGCGCGCCTCGATGAGCTTAGCAGGATTCGTAAGTCAGGAGAATCTTTCGGCTGCGTGGAGGTTCGTGTTCATCCTCAAGATTCCCCCAATGCCGGACGAGAATCATCCAGGCAGTCTGCTAGTCGATGGCGCGTATGTGAACAACTTCCCTGTTGAGCATCTTCGAGCCATGGGCGCCAGTAAGTCTGACGGCAACCCATCCGAGCCATACGGACCGCCGGTATTCCAGGTATAGTGATCAGCGTTGACGTCGCGTCGGAGTTCAATCCGATCCGATCAGACTATGGCGATTGCTTATCAGGAGTGCCAGCGCTGGTAAGCTATCGCCGTGTCGATTCATCTTCAGTCAGCGACCATCCTCCAGGTCCGAGCGGCGTCGTCGTTCGTCGGCGTTGACCGCTGCCCGCGTCGTAAGGGTAATCGCCCGAGCCCGCCATCACTAGGGGACATACAGGAGCGTGAGTATCCGACTATTGGCTGCATGGCGCCACTTCCGGATAGGTTTGATGTACATTTCCGACACAGCGAAGAACGCGACCCGTTCGCGCCAGATTGATCTCGCCCTTCGCCCACCGATCGACCAGTTCGCCCTTACTGGATTTCCACAAGTATGGCAAAGCCGGCCTCAGTGATTTGTATAGCAGGCTAGTGCAGATACCAAATGATAGCGGACGTTGGCTACGAGTACGCGAACCCACTCGTTGAAGTAAGAAGTGACGCTCAACGGCCTCAGTCCAACCTCGGGCGATTTCAGGATTGGTTGCGAAGTGCGCCCGCTGGACAGGCCGTTGCTCGCATTGCTAAGCAGAGCAAGGAGCTCGGCGGTCGCCATTACCATGGTCGCGTGCAGAGCGCCAATAAACGTAGGAGGTTCCTGCAGAGAAGCACGCCCACTGTTTTTGATCAGAACACTCCATCGCCGTTTTGCGCCGTGCCGCAGCTCGACGGGCTCGATCCATAATTCGGAGATACACCCCTTCCGAGGGTGATGATGAGCTTTGATCGATGCCATCTTAGTACAGAAACTAGACGATCGTAGAGAAGGGGGACATACCGCTACGAGGATGTTTCCAAGTACCAAAGCGGCGTTTGTCGTTCGTCAGAGTTGCCTGGATCTCTCTTGAGACGTTGCTGCCCCCTCCACAGCCGATAAATGCGATAGTTATTTTCGTGCAGCTCCTCGGTGAGTAGAACTCACTGAGGACCCCCTGGTGATGGTCACCTGAGCAAACCCTTCCTGGGTCGGTAGGATGGAGCTTGCCGGTGTCTGGCAAAGACCGTCCGCTGCAGACATCGCTGGTCACTGGGCCAATGAAGCCATCTTCTCTAGGGCGGTACATCTTTTGCGATCATTAAGTCCTACGGGGTCTGCAATGCCACCGTCAACGCCACAGTGGCGTTGCCACTCGCGAGCTACTTTTCGTATAACGGACTGCTGCTTGCTTTACGCTCCGCCGTATCCACAATGCCTGGATGTAGACGTTACTGGCGGTCGATATCGAACTGAGGTTATCGAAAGAAGGCCAGACCAGCGGCACCCGTCGGGGAAAGGTTTGAAGACCCAGTATGGATCACACTCCGGCGCCCTTGAGCGACAGGACGTGTGTCTACTGTTCCCGGGCTAGTGCAATCCACAGGAAAACGAGCTTCTCTTCAATATCGACGATGATAGCTGGTCTTTTGCCCGTCAGATTTAATAACTCGATGAACACGAATCCGCAGTTATCAAATCAAAATCACACAGCAAGGCAGACCAAGGGTAACCTGAAGGGGCAATCGTGGCAACGATCCCAGTCGTCTCCCTTCAGATGTACTGAGAGACGTGGTGGTTGTCCCATGTACGATTTTCAAGGGGAGCGTCAATCTCGGTCGTCTCCATCAGTGGTAGACGTTCCTTCATCATCTGAATCGAATTCCTCTCTGAGCATCTCAACTTCTCTGCCTTCGACTGGTATGAGAATCTCATCTGCCCTCGGGACGGTGATGCCCTTGAAGTCCCCATCGGCCAGCCTCAGCTCCTGGGAATTTCTCATGCAACCCTCTGACAAAGTCTTGGTAGCGATCTTCGAAGTCGACGCTCAGACGCGGGCCATCGCCTCGGATCACGGCTTCTAGGCTTTCGAACGCCGGGCTTCTACTGACCGTTATGTAAACCGCCGGCTCGCCGTTAGTGAATCGAAAGTCGTACGTTACTTCAATGCCGTGTCCGAGGATGCCACCGTACATGCTATACATGAGAGAACTCAAGGTTTCCGAATTGTGGAGGATCCCGCCGTAGTTGAGAAGGATCAACGCGCAGGAGAGGAGCCCTTTAAACGCTCTGGTTAGTGTCATGTTGTGTTGGCAGATTGCGAACTACTCGTGGATGGTGAGGGAAGTGAAGATAAAAACCCTGAGGCCCCAGCGGGGAATTTCGTATGGCTCGAAACAGTAACTTGTGGAAGTGTGCTGAGTGCCCGAAGAATGGGTTTTACCTGAGGGGAGTTAGATGCTCCGGTCAGTTTGGTCCATCCGGTGTGACATCATCTGAGCCATTTGAGCAACTCGACACTCTGCTCGCACAGCAGCATTGAATCTGAGTAAACGGTTCACTCAGATTCAGTGCTGGTGTGCAGGCGAAGATTGCTGCATTTTTGGACTTTGCACTCGCACTCACAGCTGGAGAAGCGCACGCAGTCTTGGCAAGCGTGATCATAACGTGCCCTGATGACTTCACTGACGGGCGCCCAACACGATTAAACATTCTGAGGTCCACGGCAGTTCTAGCGGACTGGGTGAGATGCATAGAAGGCGTTCCGGGTCGGCTCGAACCGAACGTCCTTGGAACCCTCCCAGGGCTGTCAACACAGCGTACCTGATATCCCAGTAGTGGATGAAGATAGCATCGAGCTATTTAAGTGACCGAGTTTTCGTCATTCTCCTCTGAGCGCGGACATCACCTCAACACTCAACTTCAAGTAAATGAAACCTCTTACTGCGGGGACTGGGAGAAAGGGACGGTTATGGCACACCTGAACAGGGCATGTGTCACGTGCCTCTGTTGAGGACGACAGGCAAAGGAGCAACGCCGGCCCGTCTGCCATCGCACCGGAGTGCTGGGCGTGCGAACACGCATGCACCCCAACACTGGACTCGTCCAGCCTGGGAACCCTTGATGCCAGGGCTACCATGGCTCACCCGCAGACTCGGTTTAGGTTGAGGGTGGGAGGGTTGAATTCCACCCGGGAAGGCGACGGGCAGGTCACGCGGAATGACGCAGACGCGCTCACGCCGACGTAGCATAGAGAAACTGAGAAGAGAGGCAGTTGGAAGGTGGTCCACGCGTCTCCGCAGGACCACTCCTCGCGACTGCGGTGCACAAATTACCACTCCAGGAGTCGGTGATCGTAACGCAGCTAGAACTAGTATCGTCATCGGAAACGACTAGCTTGAGTAGTGCAGGATTGTGTGACTACGTCCCCTGCCGCGATGGTTTCACCCTCAGTAAAGCCTGCGGCCTTCCTTGCACAAGAATGACAGCTTTAGCTGAAGTTAATCAGGCGAAAATCAGCGCCTCGGTCGTCCTCCTCGACTAGGTGGAATCGATTGTGGTGGATGGTACACACTGTGGGTCCCACACGTCGTTTCAAGAGGATGGGCGAGTGAACGATACAGTCGACCTTTGCATGACTTCAGAAGTGCTGACTACTCGGACATTGGAGTTTCACCCGTGTTGTGTGAAACGCTAGTGTGAAACGCATAATGCATAACGCAACGCGAAATAGACGATTTTAGAGCTCAAAACGCGAAAAACGCGTAGGCGTTAAACATACCGTCATCCATAACGCGTTGACATAACGCGCGAGAGGCAAAACACAATAAACAGCACAACAAGAAATTTAGACGATAGAAACCAAGCGGCAGGCCCAATCCCAGTTTGCTGATGATAGAGGAAATCGAAGTTAATTCAAATTCTACAAGCGCAAACCATCTTCGGGGGCTTACTCCCAGCTCTGTGCACATGGCCTTTAGCTCTTGTGTATAGAATATCGGAGCGTTTCAAAACCCGAACGCTCGCTCTACTATACTCCTCACGCTCGCGTGTCTGGCATTGAACATAAGCTGCTGCTGTTGGCACCTTTGTGAGGTGTGATGAGGTCTGTTGGTTGCGTTCGTGCAGTTAACTTAACTGAGTTAAGTCCCGTGATGATGAGTGATTCTCGCGTTGGGTTGTGTTTTACGCGTTTAACGCTACGCGTAACGCGGTAAACACGTTATGACGCGTTATCGCGTTAGAGTTTTTCGCGATATTGCGTTTCACGCGTGCGTTATGACGCGAAGTGTTATCTCACACAACATATCGCGTTTTTCGCGTAAAACACTTTGCGTAAAACTGTTTTTACGCGTAAAAACAGGTGAAACTCCATTG
>JABANP010000408.1:0-49780 GCA_013115135.1 Perkinsus olseni
AGAACCAGTAAACTCTATGCTCGTCGAGCTAAGGCTTCTTAAACGCGATTTCGTTCGCGAACTTTATGATCGAGATGAGATCAAGAGTAGTGGTTGCGACCTTTGGTGGTGTATGCGTGTGTTAAGATAAGTGTATAGCCACTAGGTGTGTTGCTGTCCTCTAATCAGTGTAGTCAGCGGTAAGCTGTTCATTTTTCTATCACGGTTAGTGAATCTCATGTTGTGTTGAGGGATGAAGCGGTAACGATCGCCTTGCGTGAGGGAGTAGGCTGGCCGCTGCTGAGGACAGGAGGAATTACTCGTTACCGCGGCTCGTCGACTAGGGGTGGTTGTTTGCTCGAAAGATGAGTAATAAGCGTAAGAATACTGGTATCGAGGAATCCCGGCGGAAGCGGCAACGAGGAGATGGCAAGCCCAGGTTTTTGGAGGAGCCAGAGGTTTATGTGAAGGGTGGATTGCGGTTCGTCAAGCCCTATAAGTAAGCTCTGCAGCGAAACCTCACTGCGTGGTCGCTTAGTTGCAGTATTCCTGCCAATCAGATTCGAGTTTCGATGCTATGTAAAAAGACGATGGTTGGGCAGGACATTGCTCGACATATGTACTGCTGGGTTCGCTCCTTCGTTGAGGCACTCAAGTCCTCAGGTAAAGCGGAATTCATGGCCCAGCCTCCAGAGTATTACGAGAATGCCATCAAGGAGGGGAAGATCACTATCGACTTCAGTAAGACAAGGTCGTTGTTCGTGTACTCGTAAGAAGATGTTTCGTGTACTCGACATATGTATCCTGAAAAAATTTGATCGAAGATTGCGCCACTGACTCCCTGCGGGCAGTCACAACGGCGTTGGCGAATTTATGAGTGTTAGCTTTCTGCATGGGATGCGCCCTCATGAATCATGTTGGAAGCCTTCCCGACTGACCCATGACTCATGGTGAATGTTGGGGTCAGAGACTATTTCTTGCGAAATTTTTCTGCCATGCTGTCACGTTCTTCTTGTTTCTGCAGAGCCGCTCTGTCAGAGAGGCTGCTTAGCAGCTTCATGATTCATTGACTTGCCCCGCTTCGTGTAGTGTGACTCATCTGTCAAGCCTGCATAGGCATCTCGCATGTTGCCACAAGAGACGTAATGCTCAGTCTTCTTCGGAAGTCGGGAGTCCTGAGGATGGTCCCCTGCGAGCGTCCTGGGAATCTCGATAGTGGAGCCAGTGCAACAGAAATTCTGTTACAGAATCTAAGGTGCTCTCCGACGCCGTAGATGGGATGATCGAAAGGGATAGGCGATCGTCGACCCCGCCGACCGAGGTTTATCTTGACGGATGACGTTCGTAATGCTTGTGAGTCTTTGACCTTATTTCGAAGAAGCTGATGTGTTGTGGCGTGGAAGCGTCTGGTTGGAACCGGTTCAGTCAATGACTGACAGTCATGCATTAATATCTTCGCAAGTAGCGTGTCCAACAAGCATAGCTGGGGTGGGATGAATGCAGAGTAGTCCTCGGGTGGTGCATCAAAGCGCGCGTCGGCAGTAAGACTGCGATTCGGGACTTCAAACGCGGCAAAATCTTCTGCGCGAAGATCACGGACGAGAGAAACACTCAGATGTGCGTGTTCTTCTTCGACGAGGTGGGATTTGCCCTGGTAAACCCGTTGCTGTAACCCCGACAGTGCAGAGGAGGACTCTTTACGTTCCGTAATAGTTCTTTCATCCGCGTGATGGGTTTATGTTCATCGCATTCGATACTTCCGGGTACTATCGCAGTACTTATTTAGAGAACTGAGGGCACGATCTGTGATGGAGTAACCGTGAGACCGATTCCACTAAAAGTATATCCCCGGTCTTGAGTTCCATGAAGATGCTGTCGCTAAGATCGTCAGGAAAATGTCGCGCCAACATGGCGGGCCACTTGTCATATCGGAATACGCTGTTAACCGCCGCTCGCAGGCGAAACTCGAAGCTTCATTTTTTGTTAGAGGGGATTCCTTCCGAGGGTTGGGGGAAATTCTCTCGCGTTACCGAGTGGTATGTGGTTTTCAGACAAGGTGGAGCCTGACCACGTCCTACAGGGCAACGAACTTCTCATACACGAGACCGTCGTTCACGAGAATCCCGTGCCTTTCGATGGTGAACTGAAGATCATCGGTGAGACGGACGAAGTTGTCGCTGTAGACAAGCCCTCTGGTGTAAGTGGCACGTGAAAAATCTTTCATCGCATCATTAGTGTGCTTCCACAGATGCCTGTGCACCAAGGCGGCGGTCATAGAGTGAATTGCTTGGTAGAGATACTCAAGAAGCAGGACCCTTCAAGGTAGGATAGAAAATATGCAGCACGACAGTTGGCGTTATGGATCTTTACAGGTTCACTTTTGCCGTTCATACCCTCCACCGACTCGACCGCCTAACATCCGGTATTGTCATCCTAGGGAAGAATCCGGACGTGGCTCGAGCTTTCAGTAAAGCCCCTCCTCCCTCTCATCGTGTGGAGTCATCTGCCCTTCCAATGCAGGCGCGGCCTTCCAAAAGCATGACCAGGAGATCCAGAAGTGCTACTTGGCTAGAGTAAAAGGCAATTTTGAAGGTGGAGAGGCTAAACTTGTGAGCTTTCCTATTTTTTCTTGCTAGGTTCTGATGTCGTCGTCGAGGGCTACATGCGCTGCGTTGACTTCAGAGTTGGAAAGTTCATCCTCGTCGACTCCGCCGATGGAGCAGCCTCCAAGGATGAAAGCAAGGACGATGCTTCGGCTACTACACCTTCCGAGAACACTGATAGCGTCGAGGAGAAGAAGGAGCAAGTCGAAGACAAGTGGAGCCAGACTAGATTCGAGAAGGTGTGGTACGACGAGAAAAACGACGAGACGATTGTCAAGTGTTATCCCAAGACTGGCAGGACGCACCAGATTAGAGTACGTATTCTTTCGTGCCCACCGCGTCCATTTTTCCACTGCAGGTTCATCTCGAGTCCATTAGCCATCCGATCGCCAATGATAGCTGCTATGGTGGCGAGTACAAGGCTGATCATCCTTTCGCCTTTCCCTTGGCGCCTCATGCTAACGATGTTCCTCCAAAGGAGGGTTCAGCTTACTCTCACATAACTGGGATTTGGCTTCACGCTCTCTCTTACAAAGTGCCGAGCAGGAAGCTCGACTTTACCAGTAATTGGCCCCAATGGGCAATCGAGCCAACTCAACAGTCGTAAGGTCCAACGTTACTCTTCTTACGATATCTCTTTTGCGTTATCGAGTGTCATACCGCCCTTGCGGACGCTCTGAGATGGGTTGGCCTCATGAAGAAGTCAATCTATTGGGCGAAGATCAGCCTGATCTGATCAGATGGTCTCACTTTGAAGCGCGCATGATTGCAAGAGGGGGACAAATCCTGAGTTCCTCCACGAATTTCCCCGGCTCTTGCCGACGGTTCATATTGCGCCATAACACGTACAGTGAACACGTGGTGCGACGGATAACACTAAGCCAAACCAACTCCTCTTGCTATGTCCTCGCGGTTGCTAGACAATCTTGACCAAGCAAGGATGGCCGGCCGCCATTAACGGCACTTACTCGTAGTCGAGCTTCGCAAGCTTCGCAATTCGAAGGAAATTATTTTAGGAAGCTAAAACTGGCGGAACTCAACGCGGGAAATGGGAAATCTGATATCTAAGCTCAAACTGATGATCATGATTACAGCCTCTACAGCTTGTGCTGTGGGCCAACCGATTTATACAGTGTGACCACCGCTGCTCCTCCGAACCCGAAGTTATGCTGGAGCCCTATTCTGGCGCCGGGGACCTGACAAGAGCTTCTGACGAGTCTGAGTTAACAAGATTACTTTCTACCTGTCTCTTTCCCGCCGTTCACGTGAGCTGTCGATGGAGTTCGACACACTGAGCTACTCCAGTCGCTGCTATTGGATGTCCTTTGGATTCAAGTCCCCCCGAGGGGTTGATGACGACCCTCGACCCCAAAGCCGTACGTTGTTCACAGTATCTGAAGAAGAGCAAGTGCAGAACATCTGTACTGTCTTTCGCAACATTGCTGCACTTAGGGAGTTAATCTAGCTTACTTCCCGCCTTCCTGGTTCTCCCGCCAAGACATGTCCTCAACCATTTTCAAGCCCCCACCTTCGCGAGAGAAGCCGAGTGCTTCATATCTAGAACGAGAGATCAAAGTTTGATCATCAAACCAAAGCTTAGCAGCTAAGTTGGTCTAGCCGTCCGAAGAAGAGGTCGATTGCAGTGACGCGCAGGTGAACTGCAGTCATTTCGACTTACAGCAAAAGCTCATTGATCGAGAAGCAGTCGTGTAACTCAACCACCTGAAGAGAACCATATCGAGCGGCCGCTCCTGCGAGGCATGTGTCACGTTGACGTCTTTGGCAGCTATTCCTGATTCTTTGTAGCAGGTCTTTGCAGCCTTCTTGGCCATCTCAATGCCGCAGAGTCCAGCATAACTGTGAAGATGCTGATATGATCCTGGTAACCGCTGGAGAACACTACGTGTCGCCAAAGCTAGAGGGGAGGTCAGTGACCATACTCTGGGCACAAACCTCAGTGGCGCGACCAGTCTGAATAAACCTGAAGAGCAGAAGAGCCTGCGGAGTTCCACTTTGTTCTCGAGGAAGGCGACAATCGCCCCCGCCCCCCAGACTCACTCGTGGGAGCGGTACCAGCGCTCTGAACATATAATGATGGCCGCCGCGCCATCAGCTGTAGGAGCCTGAGGGCAGTTGCATGCTAGCGTCGTGGAGTGTCGGAATTAGGAATTTGGTGGCTGTGAGGCTTGTGCCCGTCGACTTTACAAAGGGAGCCCTCAATGAACCCGGCGGCACTATCGAGAGGAACTCTACACGACGACTACGGGAGTTGAGTGGGAACTGCTTAGCTGTTCGCAATGCGATCTTCGCACATGGTCCGTGCTGCAGTACATAGTTCTCATTTGTTCTTTTTGCCTTCTTTTCACGGTCACGCTCTTGCAGCAAGAGTCTTGCTTCATATACGCTGAGCGCTAAGGAATCAAGTGGACGCCCCTAGCGAGAAAATGTGGAAATGATCCGTGCCCGGAGCCTCCCGTGGTTCAAAGTAACCTGAATCTCATTTCGTGAGTACTCGAAGACAAAAGTCGGAGGGGTCCCCTCACCGCCAAGCAGAAAGACGTTCGCTTTCAAAGGAAAGTCGACGGTACCCTTCTGAACTTTAGTCCATCATTAACGGTGAACATATTCATACATCGACCCTATTAAACATTCCGGAAAAATGCAGTGTGTTCGAATACTCAATGGGTACGCCGATACGAGAGGATTTTTGTTTATAACATCGGGCGCTCTGTAGAGGAAGCCGATAGGAGCGATAACAGAGATAAACCATAACGAGAATATGAGATGATCCCCGCAATGAGGTGATTGAAGCCACTCGCGCATTGCAAATTCGACTGTTCGGAGTGGGGCGATAGTTGTCATAATTTGCGACTCACATAACAAGAACAGGGTCTGAGTCTGAAGTATACACGCTTGATTCCCGGACATGTGGAGAATTTCCTGTAGTAGTGACAGTTTCTCAACATTCTGCATGCAACTCAAATTGAGTTACTCAATTGCCGGCTATGCCGCTCCAAGTGAGTTATCCTGCTCGGTATCCTCGTGGCGAGATTCTCAGCCTGAGAATCTCAGCGTGTGATACCTCAGGTCCAGTCCAAATCGTCCCGAGGCTCGGTCCGAGTCGTTCACCGCTGCTGCCAAGTTCGAACGATGCAACAGTAAGCGGGAGATCCTCAGAATGACGGTCAGGGCATTATCTCCCATGCGACATTTTAAACGCCGCATTGATTGTACAACTGTGACACTACGAAATCCAAAATCGGCATCCACGTCCTGATGACGCTTCAGGAGAATTTCCAATTTTCAATCGCTAGGTGAATCACCGAATTCAAGATCGGGCAGGAAAGCATGACCATGAAGACCGCGCAAGCTGCGAGTCGCATTACGCGGCTCGAGCCTCGCGGTGGATGACTCAGTATCACGACCGGCGAATCGCCGGCGGCGATCCCGCCCAGCTTGTGAATATTCGATACTCTTACAGACATGGGCTCGGATATTGATCCACAGAACGGCCGTCGAAGAACTTTCTCTCTCGTTGTAGCGCTTCTGATGCACCTGAGCGCCATCTCTACTGAGGATCCTCCAGACAGAGGATGCCACGCCTGCGAGTCCCATGAAAGCCTAATCATTTGGTAGCTGATGACGCCGCTTACGCATCTGGATTTTGTGTGCCATGGGCTCTATTCTTAACAGTGATATCCGCCAAGTATCGGCAAAACTTCTCACGATCCTCAGCGCAATGTCTCTCAGCGTACCTGCAGTGGAGCTGCCGATGATCGGCAGCCGATCTGATAGGCTATCAGTCACAGTAACTGATAGCCACAATGACGTGAAATAGTGATTATTTCAGGTACTCCAACCTTGTTCGAGACTCAAGGGCGGAGTCGCCAGCTGATATCACTCTAACTCGGAGTGATATCAGTGATAGTTATTGATGCTGATGTTACCATACGAGAGAATCGCGCCACTTCTAGAATGAATGATTCCGCGGGATAAGATTGATCGATCGAATGAGACGGAATACGCGCGTGGCTCAGTGTGACAAACCTCTAGTGTGTTATTAATTGTCAGGAGCACATGATGACTGGTCAGGATGGTCATCATGACGGAAGGACGATATCAAAGCCTGCTAGAATCTGCTGTGAGCCCGAACACTCACTCGTCCGCCGCACCAGCGAACATCCGGCAGACATCTGACGTCCATTGATTCATGCCAGGTTTTATCAACTCCGTCGGGCTACCTAGCTCATGTACATGCTTCAGCTGAGGGAGGGGTCCAATCAGCAGACTTCTTGACAATGACTTCCTACCTGAGGGCCCACTGGATTCTCTCTATCTGTGTATTTCGACTCGCTCAGGCCGCGTTCCATCTGCTCCATTCCAAGAACGAGGCACACATCCCCTGTAAGAAAAACCGTACGGGCAATTCCTCAAGGGGCTGTCTCATAGCAGCAGCGACGGTAGCTCACCGCAGATCCCAGCTTTGAGGAGACTCCGGCCGAGGAAGACACCGCAACTGCCGGCTGAACAGTTAACGTTGGTATTGATAATCTGCGTAAAAGGAATATCCAGAGACATCCATACTGAAAAACCTACCGGAATTCCCGTGAGGCCCATTTCATAGAGAGCCCGGTGACCAGCGGCCGTATCGCCGTAGTTCCATCTGAATAGAAGCCACTTTTAAATCACAGGGTTAATCCCGAGGTTAACAGAGGAATCCGTCGGAGGTGCACATCCTGAAAATCACCTCGCCTATACGACTCAGTTGCAACGACTGCGATCCGAGTGGGGAGCCGAAGGAGCGCAATGAACAGTACAGCCAAGCGAGGAGCGTCTTCAGCTCGTTGTCCTTCTTACGCGGCGACAGCGACGGTAATATCCTCATACTTGAGACCAGCATCTTCCAGGGCTTTAGTGCACGCTATGCGAGCGTACTCAGTGTAATCGAGACTGAGAACGCCACCATGTATTCATGTTGCTCTTTGACTCTCACCAGTCTTTGGATTTTGGCATCCTGAAGGGGCACACTCCTCCGCCGACGACGTATACTTTGTTGGCACTCGCCATGTTGAAAAAAAACTGCAGGAGTCGTCCCAAGATCTCCGCCAGCTCGGGAAGAACACAAAGTTCTGGCTCTTAAACGAATTCATCCATTATCGGCTCATGTTGGAGTGTTCGGTGACGTCTTCTCAATTCTGGCCCTGACGAAAGAGTCAGATGTGACAACTATAAAGCAGGGGGAGGCTACTAGGAGTGGGTGTTGTACCCGACCTACACGGCAGGCTCGAGCGAACCAGTGGAAGCCGGCAGTTGAGTTGAAGTCACAATCGTAGGCCGACTAGGTCGGTATGATGAGAATACGATGCTACCCCCAGGACCGTCGATGTGAAATGCCTAGGTATCACCGCGACGGTTACCTTTTCTGAAAGATGGCTTTCCATTTCACTACTCCCAAGGCCTCATGCACTTGGCTCGTGTAAGCTTCTTTGCTGTTGACATCGGAGAAGTACGGCACTCGTTTATCTGATCCAAGATACTCGAACGAGAACAGGAGAGGGCAGTTACCAGTTGGCCTGAAGACTAGCAAATGCTTCTTCAGCGGCTCCATCCGTCCCTCGAGAACGTGGTGCCCGAGGACTATCTCCGGGTTCCCCTGGCTCGATCACTCTATCAGGAGGGAGCCGCAGGATCACTACCGCAGCATTGAGGGTTAGATTTCCGAGGACCTTCCCATCGAACCTTCCGTCCGGTGACCGTATCGAACCCTGAAAAGCCGAGGGCTGCGTGCGGATCGCTCAATCGTTGGCCGTTCATCACCACCTGCAGTTCTATGAGGAAGTAACTGTCCGTGAAGGCACCGCCCGCTGCAGGGAGCATCACACATGCCATAGCGGCGAGATGGACAAACAAATAGGGAAGTCTAGTGCAGGCATAACAGCAAACCAAAAAATCCGCCATTCACCTTGCTAAACAGTCGCCCAGGTTTCTGCAAGGCTCCACAAAGTCGTCATTCTCGAAAAGCGTTTAAGAGAGGCAGTCAGGGGTAGGAAGGACGGCGACGGTGACACCGAGACTCAGAGGATCTAGCTGTTGCTGTAACTCAACATCTACTTCGCGTTGAGAAGCAGCATCACTGCAGCATACACCGTGGATGACCATGGCCTACATTACCACTTGGCATAGAGATCGGGGGAGTATCGAGCTTGTGTTCGAGAGAGGTAAGAGTAGGCGGATCTCGGTCGGGCTGGTCGTGGTCCCAGCCTGCTCGAGGCTAAGCGATAGGAATGCCACCACGCCGCTGACCCTTACCCTGAGGTATATCGGCTGAATGGCGAGATAGTTGCGTCAAAGCCGGTGACCGTCCCTGGCATCGGAGCTGCTGGCGTCACGACCATACATTGGTTTTGGCGCTGCCTAGGTTTCTCTGGCGTGGTGACGACGGAAGCCCTCCCTGACACCAGAGGGAATCATGCAACCAACATCCGGACTTCTGAGCACCCGAGCTCCAACAGCGGCCGGCAGATTGTGGCCTCGATAGTCGAGTCGTGGGGGCCACGACCGTCCGTGGTGGAGGGCGATACTCTACCCTACCGCCGAGCGGTGATACTGAGAGACATCCGTAATGCGATAGGGAATCATGCGGCTCTCGATATCGCACGTACCTTCCATGGTCCCTTGCTCGAGCGATCCATTCTTCCGGCTCTGTCTAATGTCTTCAATGAGCTTCTGCATGTACGCGTCGCGATTTGCCATCCGCTCAGTGCGAGTGCGCAAGTCCATGGTTATTCGAGGGGACTGCTGTCCGGCGAGGGCAGACCCCAGGCCTCGTCGACCGAGAGTCTGCATGTAGTTAGGCGTTGCGCCAGGGATGCGTGATTGAGCCAGAAGGCTCGAATTGACTGCTCGGCCCTCCGCGGATGACTCGAGAGGGATGGTTAGCATGCTAGACAATAACCCTACATCGTTGAACATATTACCAGACACCAGCAGCCGTTCGCTGCGCGCTTCACAACGATCCGAACCGCAAAGGACTAGCTCGCACGCGCAACTACATGCTCCCTTGACTTAACAGCATCGGCCACGACAAACGGGAATCTTGCGGCGATTCTTCTCGGAGGCGTGACAATCTCGCGAGTGGATTCGCCAGGAAGCTTCGACACGCGGCCGATTTGAATGGTTCTCCAGGCGTGGGACGGCTAGTTGGCCGTTTCAAAAAGCTGTGAATTAGCCTCTCGTACCGCCTGTTCAGGTCTCCTGGAACGCACAGGAGTATTTCCTATAAATACTCCTCGCGATAGTCCGAGGAGACAGCCGTGCACACAAAATACGTTTGTGCGTGCGTGCATACCACTCCTTCCACAAATCGCAGGCCAACAAGTCGGTACAGCGCCATAATACTGTAACTTACCTGGCTGGCGTTGGGCGAGGCTCAAGCAGCTCGCTCTCGTAGGGCGGAGCAGCTCACTGCACGTCTTCTGAGGACTGTAAAGCTCCAGGGCCTTCCTAAGTGGGGGTTCCACAGCAAAATTTCTGGTAGCGGTGACGTAGCGCAAACAGAGCAATAGCGCTGTCACCAACTTGAAGTAATAAATGGACGGTACTAATGACATAGAAATGATGTTTGCACATGGTGAGTCTAGTTGCAATCTCCGGTGTAAAGCATGTAAAGGAGCTGATCGCTCTACTGGACGAAAAGTGGCTGCCTGGTTATGAAAGACGCCTGCGTGCATACCACATTTCCGACAACTTCTGACAACATAAGCGCACTCGGGGCCTGTCAATGCTAACACAGTGGTCACCTCACCGCGAATCAATCTTTCGCCTTTTACTAAAGATTGCCGTGTTGTGACTGCACATTCTGTGAAGTCTAACAATTTTTGCGGAGCCTCGCGCTCCAACTCTAAGCAAGACCTTTGCTCATACGGTATCGTGGAACCCGACGGAATTGGTATTTGGAGTAAGGTGGTCGACAATGCCTGTCCCCAGCTCACAGGAGACTGTTCGAGATGGCGCAACCCTTACTGCGAATCTTCCATTCCTCGTCTTCCATCCTTCGGCTTCTTGCTTCACCGTACCACAAGATTCCATCCGTGGGCTTCTTGCTTGGCTCGGCTTCACCGCACCATGCCTCCTAGGAACCTACGGAGGAGACCGGCTAGACTCAGCAAAACTCAGATGGACCATCCCTGTCACGGCAAGCCCTGATTGACCCCAAACGCAGCACGGTGGTACCGAAGGAACTTATGGGGCAATAATGAACCGACAAGAGCGGTATTAACAGGGAACACTATCTAATCCTTCTTTTTGTCATTCTGACGTCTCTTCTCCTGAACAGCGGCCCAGTCATGCTTCTCCTCCTGATACCTGAGACGACCATGTGTTACGGCGAGTGAACCCCGCGGTTGTGCTTACGCATAGAAAGCGTACAGCGCCATGATGATGTTGGCCGAGATGACCGCGCTGATTCCTGAGTAGCTCAGCACCTAAAGACGGCGAGTGGCGGCTTCGATGGACGGCAACCTCCTGACCTTGTCATTGTCGGTAATACCGACGCTGGGCAACGCAGATTGCACGGCAAAGAACACTCCTACGGGTATGACGAACATGGCTATTGCAGTGAGGGCGAAGGGAATAGCAACGGCTCTGTTCTCCTCGTGTGACAACAAACCAAAGAGGGTGTACCTGCATCATCAGGGTTTAACCTCCGACAAAACATGGGTACAGCCTCTCGCAGGCATGACAAAACCGTGGTAGCCAGGTATGGTCACGACGAGGACCGCCCTTCGTACTTAGGGCCCTGCGGCTGCTCGTCAGCCCCTTCCTCTGTCTTCTGACCCGTCTTCTCAGGTTGCTTCCGGCCCTTCTCCTTTCCTGTAGTCTTGGCGCCCTTGCCCGAGGGGAGAGGCGGCAGCTCGGTGCTCTCAGTTGGTACCGGCTCCGACGCTACTGGTTTCTCCTCCGTCGTCGAGGCGGCCGCAGAAGTCTTTTTGCTGGCTTGCTTTCTGGCCATCTTAGAAACAATCAGGGTATTTGTAAACTACAAAAAGGAAACAACTTCCAACCAGACAAGTTCACACCTCGAACACCAAACGAGGCGCATTAGCAGAAACTCGTCCACCTATTCATGTGTCACAGGCACTCTTAGCCCGCAAGCCAGGCTCTCTTCTTGCGCCGGAGGACCTGAGCGGACCACTCATACCCTCCTGAGGACCTTCACTCACAGGAGGTGGTGGTATGGGGGCGTTGCCCGGTATGAGCTCCCCTGTACTGTAAAAGTGCTTCTTCCTATCGTAAGGCGTATACAACTGGCGCATGCGCATGCGCCACGTTCTCTGAAGCAGAAGGGATACGTGAAGGGGCGCCGGCTCACGGTGGTGGCTACTATAGGGTGCTTCTTCACGCCATATTTTGAACGCCGGGACCGACGGTCCTTCACAGGCAAACAATCGTACTTGCCACGGACTATCTGACATGTGCATGCGTGCACGAATCCTGTGTCGGGGACACCTGCCGGTGTTTACTTTGTAATTGCAGCCAGGTATATCGTTGGCCCGTCCTCCTCTGACCAATACTACACTATGGACTTGCAGATTGTGCCCAATGCCGGGTATGAACCTACAAGACTTAGTAAACATAGGAAACCTTCTCGCCATAGGAAATGCCGTTCTCCAGTAACTGTAACAACGTGAGATGAACTAGCCGCAGGACTTACGCTAGGACCACCCTCTTGTTGCTGAGACGTACCCTCGCCACCTTCCTCAGCCCCGAATGAGGCTTCCTTGGCGACTTCACCGTCACCTAAGGATCTCACCATTCTCCCCGTCGAATCGTCAGCACTGGATCGTCATGACCTTGACACAGATACCCTTCTTGAAAGGGTTGCCCTCCAGCCATTTGGATCGAACATTCCAACTTCGCCCTGAGACACTGACGCTTTGGGCACTCTGTATTTCCGTAAAGCGGCTCATCAACTCGGTGTTGATATTACTCGGCACGAACTTGGGCACCCTCTTGTAGAATAGCCGGCCCCGCAACCTGAAGGTGTACCCTCGACTGCCGGGCGGAGCAGTAGTAGAAGGGGATGCATGGAAAGGTGGCCCCAGACTTGACATCAGTGGCGTTGATGCCCATCGCTGGAGGGTACACCGCGTACCGTTGGGGAACTAACACAGAAACCGCAGCAATAGAGGGACATACAGCGTCACCAGTCACCTCGATGAACAGTGAAAATGAAGCTGCCACGGCGACAATGAACGGCCAGACGTGGATAATTGCAACAGCGCGCCTTCTCGTATTACCAGTGATGGACGGAACCCTGAGGTCGATGGTTGCAGGCCGGACATGAAGGTCCTTTGACAAGATGCACGGCAGACGCCTACCACTGCTGGCGACTGCCTCGCCAAGCTGGGTATCATATTATACAAAAACTGACAATTATCACTAAGAGATTCCTGACGGATCTTAGGTTGATGAATGCAATCTACGCACCGACTGAATTCGTCACGGTGGACGAATAAAGAAGGTCGACCATTCAAACGAGCCCTCCAACGCCACAGAGTCGCCCTTGCGATGCCGTGAAATGTCTCTAAAGGCCTCCAGTGAGGGTCACATTCCCCACACTGTATTGAAAAAGTGGTTATGATACTCAATGGTTCGTGAGGGGAGTGTACTCGGCCATCTGGGACTTCACCTCCAGCATGACTTCCTCTCTGAGTTGAGCCTGAAGAGACGCTTGAGATGGACCGATGCCGCTGTACGATCCTACCTGTAGCGATCGAGTTATGAACTTCTTATAAATTAGCATGCCGATACCCAGGCCGGCGAGGATGCCAAGCAGAATCAGCACAACTGTGCCGAAGGTCACCCCACCTTGATAAATTCTGAAAAGATACTAGCTGCCGTGGTTACTGTGATGAACCGCCTCAACCCCGAGATACAGACCGACCGTCCAGTCAGTCACGAAAGCAGTTGAGATTTATTACATATCAGGCGACAGGTACTTCGAACAGGCTGATGGCGGGTCGGTGAAGGCCGAGCATATCGCCCTACGAATGGGGTCAGCTTCGAGGTCTCCTGCATATCTGATACCACACCAACATGAACAACAGGCAAATTGGAACTTAACACACCGAGGGTGAGCATAATTTTCAGTCTGGCTCAACATGGGTCGTAAGCCGTCCGTTGCGCATATTACTACCTCCAACCATTGATTCTGATAGCTGACGGACTCCACGCCTTGGTCTGCACTTGCGCGTTAAGTATACTCTAAAAAGGAATACGATAACTACTGCCGCCGCCGACGCTGCCAGCGCTGCTATCCGTAGCCACTACTACTGACGGGCTGCACTCACCCTCTTCGTTATATCGTCCTTCATGCATTTATCGACCGAGGTGACATCAATACCCAACTTCTTCATCACCTACCACCAAGAACAGTATCCCACCTGCCAGGTCTGGTCAACATACCCGCTCGGCACAGGGGTCTCCAAACCGCTTATCCTCCGCCGTATTCTTCCATTCGTCGTGCGTCATCGAAGCAGGGCATCTTAGGTTGATGCTTGCAAAAGACAAGAAGGCCGAAGATACTCACTCATTGAGAAAAGCTGCCTTATACTCAATGTACGCATCAGAATGCTTGAAGGTCCCGAAAGCATCACCTAAGTATCAAGACCTCGCGTCGACCTAAGATTCCTCCACGCATACGAACCTGCCGATAAAGATTCCGCGGTCATCTCCCTGATACACAGCTGCCGAAGGCCTTCATTGACCACCATACGTCCAGTCAGTTGGCTATTACTGTCAACGTCATCCGAGCAATACCTAGAGGACGAGGGCGGCGATGGTCTCACAAGGGGTTAGGTTGAAGCGCGTTCGATACGAGTCAAAAGATACCGATTCCCTCCCTACGTATGCTCATCCACTGAGAGGCACATATCCTCATACGCCTTGTAGTCGAGAGAGAATACGTTGTAGTGCGGTCGGATATTAATTCTGCCCTTCATCTCACGGAAGAACGGTGCCTGGCATCAATTCACTACTCATAGTTCGACCTCTCTGCCAAAGACGTGAGTGAACCCAAGATGCGCCCCTACCATCTCCTGGAACAGCCGGTAGCTGTCCTGCCGTCCCGCGCTTGTCCACCAGTCAAACACTACGACATGTTGAGCTGGCAGGTTCCAAGACAACTCAACCAGTACGTATCTAAGGTCGAAGCTGGGCCCAAACAGGGCGATAAGATACTACTTGTGAAGCCTGACATCGGTGACTTTGGAGTTGTCGCTGTTGAAGCGATTCAGCCAGGTCCTGAAGATGACGCGTCCGACCCCTATTACCAGTGGGGGGATTCAAGTCAGTCTCTTACCGAAGCAATTCCGAGTCCTCCCAATTGAGTAGGATAGTCGGCACGTTCACACGAGCGCCATACCCGTCATCCGCCGGGACCACCATAGAGATCTGAAGACGAGGACGGTCGCAGTAGTGGAACGCAATAATGGAGGTAATGACAGCCGTGAGAGTCGAAACGAAAAGAAAAGCGCGGCGTTGCTGTAGGATCGGTAGGAGTAAACAGCAGTCGCAGCTGAGCCTAGCCGCTACTAGTCAGGTTACTACATCTTGATCCTTCTTCTCATAAGACTGCAGTATCAACACCGCAGCCGCGTTCTTCTTGGCTTCCGCCACTCTCACTTTCGACACAAACGTACAAGTCCCTCTGAAAGGCGCCAAAAATGCAGCCCACCCGACTGGAGCCCTTCCCATGGTACCTTTCCACCACGACTATGTTAAGCGGTGTATTCGACCCATCCACCGAAGCCGCTTCCCCGACCTTCTCATCTTTCGAGTTGAACTCTTGACCGTCCACGTCGTAGTCATTTTGGCAGTGATTGGACTTCGAGTCGGCGAAGACTAATCGACCTGTCACACTACCACTGTTGCTCATTACGCGACGACCGTCTTGTGCATGCGTGCAACGCTGATTCTCCATCTCCGAATAGAACAAGGAAGGAAAACTTTACACTCTTCCCCATCTTGCGTTGGCTATGATCAAACATTAACGTCGGGCAAACTCGCATTCGACCGTACCGAAACCATCCCGAGGGCCGACTCCCCACCTCGCTGCCGCTGTCCATAGTGCGGAGTCCCGAAGGTCGCAGTGGCCCCCAGCAGGAAGCCATTATTCTGGATATTCTTCGCTATCCACGGCTCATCGATCTTCATGACCTGACCGCAATCGATACTACACCGACGCCATACCACTCCCTCACCAACTCCTCTGGTTTGATGACCCTCACTTGGCCGACTGAAGGGATCCCCAAGACCAGCAGCGCCGAGAGTCTCATTGTGAGATAAAATTGGTGATGCACCCTAGCAGGCGACAGCTCAGTCCGCCTCTGGAGTTGCCCGAGGGCACCGACATCCCAAGGCATCAGAGTAATTATGACCAGATTTCGACAGTGATTTCGCGACTCAATCACGACCGATTGTGACTCGAGAGAAATTATGACCGGGCACCTCAAGATTCGCTATTCTCCTACAAAGAAACCCATACGAGTGTGATGCAGCAGCAGGCTTTCCTCCAACGCAATTGGCAGTACTCGTAACTCGAAGAGATGTAGAAATGGTGGTAGTGAACAAATGGAAGGTCATTGTTGTTGTTAGGGGGTTATCGCCTTCACAGAGGAGGATGAGAAGGACGGGCGTCGTTGTCGTCCTGGATCTGGTAAGCTGGTACTAATGACGATTGTCGTCCCTTCGGGGAGCCACAGGCAACTCGTCTTCAAGGTGGCAGTAACTACGGCAGATGCATCGAGGGTATCATCGCACACTCTAAAGAATGAGAAGTGTCCAATAATGCTGCATCCAATTCCGGAGTGCATTTCCTCGCAAGTGGTTGAGTATTCGATGATGATATTCCGAAGGTACTTCGATACTGGTTTTAGAAATCTATTGGCCGAGTTTCGCTTCGCTAATCGCCCTGAGGTCTCCACAGCCGCTCGCGACCTTAAAATTTTCTAGGTCGAAACCTCGGCACTTCAGTCACACTTTCAACCGAAGGATTAAGACAGAAGCGTCTCCTATTACTCGAACTGGAAGTCCTTCTTGATCTTCTGAGCCCATTCATCTGCGTAGCAGTCGAAGTAGACGTAGGTGCCATACTCATACTTCGGGTTTACTACGGACGGCTCACTATGACGCTTAAACCAAGTCCCTTGAAAGGAAAGCGATAAAGGATCACAAGCAACAGCAACAGCAGCGTACCGTATCGACTGTGGAACCTCCAACTCATCCGTTTGAGTTCACGAGCGGCGAGATACCTACGCGAGAAATGCACGGGTCAACCTAAGATTCCCCTAAGAGTATTACTGAGCATAGGTGCCAGGGCGGTAGTAGAAGACAAACATAAGGGTGTCAAAAGGCAACTTCTGGAACCTGGAGGAACAACAAGGTTAGTCCGGCGACTCACCAACCCCAGGTAACCTACACTGCTTCTGAGTCGGCTTCTTCTACTGGACGCTGTGGGTAGGGACTCTTCCTCGCGGCACTAGATGGTATGGGGTTTGCTGGCACCTGATAAGGCCAGGGCCAATCCACCATTACAGCCGCTGTAAGTAAGATACTCTAAAACCCACGAAGTTCACGGGACGTCCTTGAAGGAGCGTTCGAAGCTCCCAAAGGCAGTATCGTGTGAAGGCCACGAACGCTGCGGACTTCGCTTCGACATCGAATGGCGAATATCTCAAGACTATCGCACAGACATCCCCACCGACCGCCTCACTAATTCCGGCCGAAAAAGATACTGTCTCCTGGAGCGGAAAATACGATAAGCGAAAATGAGGCCACTATGCCACAGGCAGAAATAAGGCCACTATGCCACATGCAAAATTGAGGCTGCTAGGCCATTACATGACGAGGGACGCCTTTAATGCTTCTCGTGTCTTAGCGTTCGGCAGCGTCATAGTGATACCATCCCGAACGAGGTTATTACATAAGTTCCTTCAGTACAGCAAAGGTCGTCCGGCATAGGTCTGTTCTCATAGCTCCGTAAGAGCATCTCCATCGCTGGGTCCACAGGTGTCGACTGGCGAGTATCTTCATGTTGGACCTTGACCTCCGCAGGTTCAGGTTGCGCTACGGGCGCTGAAGATACGTCGTAAGACCTCGAGTAGGTTGCATTCGACCTACCCTTGAAACCGGGTGGCGGCGCTGGTGCTGCTGCCTGAGCCGCCGTTTGAGGTGGAGAAGCCGCAGAAGTAGAAGCAGTAGCCTGAAATGCACGATCCTGGGATCGAACGCGGGACCTTCAGATGACCCTACATTGGTCGGCGTTGGTACCTTCTCGTTAACCTTGACGCTCTCATCTTCTTTATGCTCAACCGACGCCACTAACAAGAGTCACATCACTTCACAGTCTGCTTTCCTACACTCCTTACTATCATCTCCCAGCGGTGGTGGTGGGTAGCTGGGCACCGCCGGCGGGCTCGGTGGTGCCGGTGGTGAGATCGATGGCAGGGCCGGCAAAGTAGGCCGCGGAGGTGACTGAAAAAGGGACGTGTCTCATGTAAAACCTCTTTCAAGCTCCATGAGCTTTTCAAGCGGAGGAACTTGCGAAAGCAGTGGCAACTGAGGCCTTCTACCGAACATTTCACGCTGCTATACAAACCAGTTTATGCTACTTTCACTACTTCAACCTACATCGCTGTAATTACTACATAATGTTCATACAGTATCCACTACGATAATTCATACCAAAACAAGTCCCATCCACCCTCAGCGAACAGGCCCCGTACACCGACCTTGGATGGTGGTTGATACCCAGCTGCCTTCGCTGCCAACGCCTTTTGCATGGCCTTAGCACCAGCCGACAGTGGTACCTAATTTCCCACGAATCACCTCATCATCCGGCTGCGAGCAGTAATAGTATTACCTCCTTCACAGGCTTCTTAGGTTTATCTTCATCCGAGCTCTCCTGAGACTCCTGCGTATCCGTAGGCTCACCATCGGCATTCTCAGATTCGTCAACATCAATAGGTTTGGTGTAAGCATTGATACGATTGTCATCAAGATGATGATTGACGTAAAGCTCCTCGTCGTGATAATAATCAGGGTTCTCATGCTCCTCCAGATAGTAACTACGACACGGTCAAACACTCAAGAAAGGGAACACTCGACCACTCCAGAAAGCCCTTGTGCATGCGTGCGGAGCGCCTTTATAATTATGATTCTTCTGTCACTTATTTATCTTCCTATCTAGCAGACCTGACTATTCCTATCAATTAATCTTCCAGCAACTGTCTACACCGTAGATCTACGTCTCTACTCGTAGATCTTTCTACTGCGCTCGGGTCACACTGACAACTGCACCGCGACGGGCGTCTTACTCCAAAGCCTGTTCTGTTATCTCCAGTTCATCATAATCAACATCCTCTTCGTTATCCAACTTTCGTATCAGCTGCTCAAGTTTAGCTTGATGCCACTGATGACGAGCAATCCAGATTTCTGACAACAAGAACCTCCCTCCCGTCGCCCTCCCCTTCTTCCACGTCACTACTTAATTCGGCCACTCGAGTGGACTCTGCTGGAGTCAGCTTGGAGCCCTTGGACTTCTTCTTTTTACCTGAGGGACCACTGACCAACGCTGCGCATAACCACCACAACGCTCTACCTTTTTCGCGGCCACCTTCACCCATTATTTTCTCCATCTCCGCCGTATACTCGTCATTCTGGAAGCAACAAAGTGATAAGTCTTTTAAAGGGCGCGGATACTATCACCTGTTGTGTCAGCTGGTCAACATAAGATTCCAATCGACTTCTTGTCTCCATCCTCTTTTGCTCCGCTGGGTCCACTTTATCCTACACAAATAGAGAGTGCAGAGAGGCCGGGGTCGCTATCCATTATTCCCTTGTGAAATCCAATCCATCAATATCTCAAATATTATGTATTATTAGTGAGATACGGTGGACGTAAGTTGTTGGTTTTATGGTATTATAATCACTGTACTAGAGAAATAACGTCCCCAGCCCGCAGTCACCTGAGCTTGTAGTCCCATGAAACTGAAGGGCTTGGTCTTGCTCTCCCGCTCGAACTCCTTAAAACGCTCCATTTCGACCTACACGATGAAGTCGTCCACCCAAGGCAGGGATGATAGATAGCTCACCTCGATCTTCCGTCGCGTGTCAGTCAGCTTCCCCTTGTCCTTCACCTCCTGAAGATGACCAGATCACTTTCTGATGTAAAAACTGCAAAATACTACCGTCCCACTAATCCACTTCATTATATCCTCTCGATACCGCTGGAGCTTCTTGATCTCCTTTTTCAAGTCCATTTGGTTCTTCTCCTGAAAGTAGCATAAAATTCTCACGCGCCCCCGGCGACCACCCAAACTCACCCTTTGGTTCTGATTTTGACTCTCCTCGACTTTCCGCCACACCTGCTGGAATTCATCTATTCCTTCGTCAACCTTCTTCAACGTCACATCAATAGTCGCCTGCAATTTTCGACTGGCAGACATAGTGCTGACCGACCACTCGGGAGGGAGTTCAAAAGAGTATGGAAAAAGGAGAGTGGGCAACTAAAGTCAAGATCGAATCCCCCGGGCGAAAGTTTCCTTTATTACTAACGACCATTTCCCACAGCGGAGAGATGGTTCGACAGAGGCTGAGCACCGAACTTGCTTTCGTTCCGTTATGGGTATCTTTGGTTGTGCCAGTGACCATGGCAAGCTCGAAGATATCGCGAGATTACAAACCTGCATCACTCGGGAAGCTGCAAGTACTTCCGGCACTCAGAAAAGCGATGAATTCAACGACGATTTAGCCGAGTAAAAACAGCGAGTACGCGGAATTACTCGCGCAATCGTTGAGAGATTTCACCCACTATATAATCGTCCTCGCGCTCAGTAGGTAGCCTTCCGTGTGTAGACCGGTTACCATCTCTTAAAGTAGCGAAGCTTCGTTAATCTCCACTGCCCTCACACCGGGAAATTTCTTAAAATATGCGGCTGCTGGAATTCGTACTGGAAGTTGACGGAGCGGAGCGGTGGAAAATTATGTTGGTCGTGGTTCGACCTAAGATACTCGAGTGAGAAAAGAATGTTTAGGTTGACTAGTGTACCATGCATATCTTCACTGTAGTGGTTTCTTTTCATGAACTATACGGACGCCAGTTGGGCACCTCCAGGAGCTATCTTCAATTCACCAACAAGACGAGGACCCTTTTCTGAGTAAGACCGGCGCCGGGCGTATCTATCTCATCCATGAAGTACCAGAGTGGACCTAAGATTCCTCTTTGCCAGGCTCCAGACCTATGGCCAGGCCAGGCCGTCACCAATCGACTACATGGCACCGCCGTACCCTCCTCCGAACGCCCGGAGTAACCAATATTATCGGAACCCTTCATCTGATGGCGGTTCCCAGTACTACAACGCGGGCAGGGATAATCGTGGTTCGGACAGAACCACACCAGCCGGCCGTCCTCAAGGCTCTCTGCCACCCCGAAGACGCGCTCCACAGGTAGTAAGCTCACTAGATACCAAAAGATACGTCGAAATAACACCGTAGGTGCGGCAGGCATCGTCATCGTCAATTCCGGCAAGGCCGTGTAATTTCGATCCGTCTGGGTATGGTCTGTTGAGACACCCTTCGCCCCCTCCCATGCCTCCACCGTCTCTCGCCGCTGTTTACCCGGGAGGGCCATTCCCGTCCAACGCCGGCGGCCCGCCTTCTTCTGGTCACCATCACCACCAACAACCTTACGGCAACTGGATGGCGGAGGGGATGCCGGGGTCGTCGACAATGCCGTTGCAACCCAGGAAGGTTAAGGCAATCACTGACCCACAACGTAGTACCGCTGGAAATGTCACGCGCCACGAAATTACCTGGATTGCCTGGTCAGATGTATTCAGCAGTCCCCCATCACCCAGGCTAACGCATGCGTTGTTGGACGATGCCCGTCAAAGGAAGAAGAGTGGACGGCACACTCTCACGCGGACATCTTCACGAGTCTGGGGAGGAGACTCGAAGACGGTCCTCAGGCTCAGCCAGCCTCTCACGGTAATACAGCGTGCTTGCGTTTTTCCTGTTGATCGCTAGACCGAATTTTGGGGGAAATTTGGTATTAGATCGAACCGTTAAGCGTTGAGATCCCATCACTTGTTCTACTAATGTCGTCTTCAGGAGCAACATACTTCTACTTCCACTAGTTCGCTACGGAAGACGGCCGATCGTGAGGGTATGAGTAAGGAGCTTATCGACAGTATGCTGACTATGGCCAAAAAGGTAATGAGGGCTTCGTGAAGACAGGCAGACGTGGTTCAGGCGAACAGTCAGCTTGCAACCGTATTTTGAAGATCGAATCGTTTCCGCCTGGTCAGGCTCGGCGACGAGGGTCTCATGTCCTTTGTAAAAGAAGGGACGGCAAGCAGGTGCTGTGTAAGCCACCTGGAGAGCCGTCCGCGATAGGAAAGGGTTTTTATTCCCTGCCGCAATCCGACTTCCATCTACCACCGAAGTCGGCGGCGGCGGGCGCCGAGGACATTGGCGATCACCATACAGGACAGCATCATCATAATCATGGCCAGACGCAATTCTACGACTTTAATTCGACCACAGCCCAAACTACAGGAGCCTACTGGAGCAACCATACTTTCGACGATGCTGGACTCTCTATGTTTCTCCCCGACTCTCGACGACCTGACAAGTCCACCTCCGACTGGTTGCATGGTAATATTAATACGCGGGGTTAAGTGCCGGCTTCTAGTGACTGAGCGAATCTCGGGCGTGCGCTCCGGTATCTTTCGAGTATCTTTGGTGAGGCATCTTGGAGAGGGTTGATGACATCGATCTTGGTAGAATCGCGAAATTCCTTTTAACCGAGGCAAGACGGTAGCTTGGTAACACCGAGGTTTTCAGGAACGTATTCGAATGCTTCTACGAGTACTGTTGGAAGCGTTGGAGGCGGTCACAGCAGCTATGGCCGCGTGGGCACGGAATTGGTTTAAAGTTTATCACTGGTAGGTCGTCGGTTCCATTCATGGTAGAGGTATTATATATTCATTTTCAGTTGAGAGGAGTTCTTGTCTCATTGTTGTTGTCATTGGAGCCCACTTTCTCTTCTACTGCTTGACCAACAGCCCCCCAAGCGTCAGAAGATTCCCTCGGCAACTGCCGCTCCCCCTCCTGGTCTTGTTAATACTACTACTTTGGGCCTCCCTAATTCTGTACTACTACTCCTATTATTAGTGCCACTGTACTTGTGAATCCTTCGTATCTCGATCTAAGCCTTCCAGGGGTTATAGAAGCCACGCCAGCCAGAGCGGCGACCTTATTGACTAATTCCAATCAGCAGCCCTCCCCCCCATTTGTTATCGAAAAGGCCGGTAGCAAGCTCACGTGTTGCCTCCCAGTAGTGTCTCCGAGTGCTGCTGCACTCAGTCCCTCCGCTGCTTCCGATGCTTGCCATCATACCAACGACTTGGGAGATTCTCTGCGGCACTACCGCTAGGCCTCTTCGGTCATCGAACGAGCTTCTAGTGCCGTTCTGAGTCGTAGTGGGTCGTCGTCAGTCGAGGGCGGCAACATGATAATTATTTGATAAGGAATTTCGTGGCGCAGCGGTCATGGCGGGCTACGCGCAGTTGAGGTTAGTCTTATTTCCATATACCATAGCAGGCGTTGTAGTATGTTCTTGATTGTCTTACGCTCCCGCGCTTTCATTGGTTGAAGTCGCTTTTACTTCTCCTAGTTTTCTTCCTGCCATCTGCTCATCAATCAACGGCCATTCTCCAGTAGATCTGGTCTGATGGTCGTCCGCCGCCAAAAGGAGAAGTGCTTGTCTCTGTCCCCCCTTCCCCCAAGTCTTGTTGTTCCAGCCTCTTTTCTCGCGGTGTGCTGCGTCTGCAGCGCCTATCAGTCGAGATGTGACGGCTGGTGACAGCCATAGTTGTATGAATAACCGTTGACTACTACAGCGGCGGCGGCGGTGATGGCGAACCTCAGGAAGATGATTATCTAATGGTCCCTCTTTAAACAGACGGTCTAGTCATCATCACCATTGTCGCCTTCTATGTCTTCCCATAGCAGAAGATAGGCCTTCTCTGTTGGCACCGTATCCTTCTGCTCCTGTCGTCTAACAATATCTTCATAATCACCATTGCTTTTAAATTATTGAGGTTACACGATCGTATTAGGTCGAAGACAACAACAACAAGGCTGCCCGTGTTGTCACGTCATCAGATCTGAAAACTCGCTGTCGCCCTCCTGTGTAGTCTCTGATGCACAGAGGACCACAGTAGAGATCAGTGATGATGATGAGTGAATGGCGGCTACTGGTCACGGCGGAGCGAAGCACTTGTTGTTGATTTTGATTGGTGAATAAACGAACAGTTGCTTCTCGGTCATGTGGAATTGCTATTGAGTTCAGCCAGTATAAGGGTGGACGTGTTAGATCGTTTTCGGGGTATCTTGAGGTCGACTATGGAACTTCGCACATCAGTGCTGATGGCTCGCGGGTTGTCAAGAAGGACCTTCGCAAAGACGTCCAGGCCGTCCCGAATCCCGTCCATGGCTGAGTAAGCTCATCGAGATCCACTGGCTGCCGCCTACTCTCCGCCCATCAGTTACTTGAGCACTGAGAAAAGTCGTAATCCTGCGCACAACATGACGACAGCGGCGGAAGGAGTGGCCTCGCTGATCGGTCGGGCTCCAACCAGCAGCGCAGCATTGAAGAGAGAGGTTCACCCTTGCCGGATACGGATTGAAAGATTCTTCATTTTTCAGGCGGTTGAGTCTCGCATCAACGTCTTGGTGACGGAGATCGACTCCTTGAGGACGGCACTGCGGTAGCGGACCTGACCTCACCGCTGGCTCTTCTGCTGATTGTTTTTCCCAGGCACGCAACAGAGCAATCGACGTCGTTGAAGGGCGAGTTGGAGAAGACAGTGCAAGAATCCGAGCGGGTCGCTGGTGAGCCTGATGATGCTGATGACCAGCAGTGGTTTGTTCGCCTAGCCTCCGCTCGAGAGGAGGCTGAGAAGATACAGCAGAAGTATCTAGAGTTGAAGGCGCAGATGGACAAGTTAACTTCTGGTATCCTGAGGTTGATGCTTGTAGGATTCGTGAGAGGTCACTTGATGGGCAGGCAAAACGTCGAAGGTATCGGGAGGCTTCGACGAGCTTCCCGACCCGGAATCAGAGGAGCTGGTTGCGTGGCGATTGCGTTCCCAAGATCTCGAGCAAGAGCTTGACGACCTCAAACGAGACTATCAGCAGATGGAAAAGGACTGGTCTGACAGGTGGGCTACTCGCCGGTCCTTGGCACTCGATGGAATCGCTCGTTTCAGGTTGGTCGAAGAACAGGGCAATCGAGCACTGCCGATCGTGATGGTGGCTTCATGTGTTGCTCTGACCGTTGGAGCTGGAAGTTGGCCATGTTGAACTCAGCGTTCTGTTTACCCTTGCGTCCGCAGGTGTCTACGCTGTTAACCATTACCATCACAAAGACAGGTTGAAGATGTGTGAACGGCAATTAGAGTTTGAGAATCGGTACCGTCGCAACCTTCTCTCACAGAAAAGAGAGAATCTTTCCTCAGTATTTCCACCCTGGATCGAGCTTACACCGAGACGCTCATGAAACTGTCCACAACGGAGAAGGCATTGGCTTCTGCTAACGCGGAGATCACTCGGTGACTTGGTGTAACGTATCTTTGCGTATCTTTTATCACGGTTCAGGTTACAACAACCTCCTCGAAACAATCAACATAGACCTGCATGGTGGAAGCTCTGGTGACGAGCTTAGTTTCTGGCCGAATCGATTCGACTTGAGTTCGAGTGTTTGCGGCGCGAAAGTGCGCTGTTGGAATCTCGCTCGCCCGAAAATATCGCGCGCGCCCGGGCGTTCTCGCTGTGTTTTCGATCGCTTGCGTTCATTCTTTGCATGTCGAAATTGTTTGGAAGTTTGTAATTGTCGACGATGAGGTCGAACGGCAAGTTTGAAGATACTACATCATAATGGGTAGATAGCTCGGTGAGGTCGACATCCACGTGGGCGGCAAGATGAAGGATACTCTGAGAAATATCTTTTTGTCAAACTCGATAGAACTTTGAGGGTACTGTGACGCGACATTATCAGACTGGTATCATCCTTGGCCTTGGGTTGGCGGCCACTTTGGGATCATGCTGGACGAGATGGCGTATCTTTTGGTCGTCTATCGTTCTTCACGAGTACAAGGATACCACTGCTATAATCATCATCATCCGTAATATACCCTGCCCGATGACAGTGAAGTTGTTGCTCCGTTCGCTTTCGTCAATAACTTCATGAGCGCCCTTGAAGAAGATCAACTTTTGGATTATGACGAAGGCGATGAGGAGGTAACAGCCGACAAGTACTTCTGCCGCTCCCCTCGCGCCTGCATCACGCTCGCTATTTTTTGTATCGCGTGGAGCGTTTCGTCTCGAGTACCGTAAATCGCCCTTTTCAGGTAGAGGATACGTCCGCCGTCAACGGTAAGACCGCCGCCGGTGAGATCGCCGCTGATGGACAGAAGAAGGGAAATTATGTTGGAATTCACGCAACAGGTCGGTGGCCCTTCCTACGGCTAGACGGCGGCCCCCGTGACATTGATGTCCTCGCTCAGGCTTCAGAGACTTCCTCCTAAAGCCCGAGTTGTTGCGTGCCATCGTTGACTGTGGCTTCGAGCATCCTTCTGAAGTGAGCTACAGCAGCTGCCGTTTGGCGGGTGTTCACCTCTCCATTGTCGTCAGGTTCAACATGAGGCCATTCCCCAGGCCATCTTGGGGACTGATATCCTGTGCCAGGCTAAGTCTGGTATGGGTAAGACCGCCGTCTTCGTCCTGGCCATCCTGCAGCAGTTGAATGTCGATGAGAAGGACACTGACGTGAAGGTGCTTATCATGTGCCATACCAGAGAGTTGGCCTATCAGATCAAGAATGAGTTCGATCGGTAAGGGAGTTCATCCGAGGTCGATGCTGGTAGGATACGGATTTGTAGATTCTCGAAGTACTTCCCTAACGTCAAGAATGGTGTCGTCTACGGAGGCGTCCCAATTTCCGAGGACAAGGAGATGCTGTCGAAGTCCCATCCTCAAATTCTCATCGGCACCCCCGGACGAGTTCTTGCCCTGGTTCGCGGTAAGCATCTGGACCTCAGCCATGTGGAGCACTTTGTGCTCGACGAGTGCGACAAGTGCCTGGACAAGTTGGACATGAGAAAGGATATCCAATCCGTCTTCGTGGAGACCCCCGTCAAGAAGCAGGTGGGTGGTCAGATACCTCCCCTGTTGTCCTCATCAATCGTCCTCAGGTCATGATGTTCAGTGCCACTATGAGCAAGGAAATGCGGGAAGTATGCAAACGTTTTATGAATGAGCCGCATGAGATCTTCGTCGATGATGATACCAAGTTGACTCTTCACGGTCTACAACAGTACTTCGTCCGCCTCGCTGGTAGGTCGACTGGATAGCGATCTTGTTGAGATGTTGTTGTTTGTAGAGAACGAGAAGAACAAGAAGCTCACGGATTTGTTGGATGCATTGGAGTTCAATCAAGTGGTTATTTTCGTGAAGTCCGTTCAGAGGTGAGCGGTTTCCCGGCACTGTTCTGCTCGGTTTACTCGGGTTGGTTCAGAGCGATTGCCTTGGCCGATCTCCTCACCGAGTGCAACTTCCCAGCCATAGCCATACACTCCAGGCTGAAGCAGTCGGAGCGTATCGAGCGCTACAAGCAGTTCAAGGACTTCAAGAAACGTATCATGGTGGCTACTGATCTCTTTGGTCGTGGTATTGATATTGAACGGGTTAACATTGTAAGTTGAAGATATCGGCGAGGCTGAGGTCAATTGACGACTGGTTGTCGTTGACTAGGTCATCAACTACGATATCCCTGATAGTTCGGACCAGTACTTGCATCGTGTTGGTCGAGCTGGCCGTTTCGGAACAAAGGGTCTCGCTATCACCTTTGTGAGTTCCGAGGAGGACACTGATATGTTGAACCAAGTGCAAGCGAGGTTTGAAGTTACTATTGGAGAGCTACCGGCGCAGATTGACGTTACGAGTTACAGTAAGAGGATTTTAATATTGTTATCTTGCCTCATTTCATTTAATCGTTTATCATCAGTTAACGCTTAAAGAAACCCAGGGAGGTGATGACGGCTACCAATGTAGTATGAAGATTAAGCCGGTGGTTATGATAAGGAGCTTTGGTGAGCATCAACCCTGTAGTACCAATTTTGTGACGTGTTGAGTTTACAAGTCGTAGGGAGTAACGGACAGGCTTTGCAAAGGGTTAATGAACCGGGTGTGTAATCACAAATGAGGATACGCGCATCTCAAGGTGAACGGGATAGAGTTGAAGCTGCTGCATCGTAGGAGTTATGAGCTTGCGTTTTTGTTGCTTGGCCTTGACTCAGGGCCCCTGAGTCGTGGTCCTGGAAACGCATGCTCAAAAAAGCAGCAAGGACTCTCCCTGAGTTCACATGCGAACTCTGAGAGTTCAACTCTCAAAGGAAAAGTTGAGTTCAACTCTCTGAGAGCTCACCTTGGAAAGGTGAGACCTCTTTATCGGGAGGCTGTCCTGACCAGCCATCAGGTCATGAGGCGAAGGTCACCTTGGTTTTTCTTCGAGCTACAATTCTCGTGGCGGCCTCCAGTTTAAAGTAATGATCAGGGATCATTGATCAATTACAACAATAAACCCGGCATGCTACCCGGCACGAGCTTCAAGTGCTGTGAATAGTAATCCGCTGCATTCTTTTCAACGAGAAGTGCGTTCATAGGGGCTGTGCATCATGTTACGTAGTGGATGCCATCCACTGGAAGTAGTGAATGTCGCTTGTGGTGGCGAAGGCTGTCAATACAAGTTGTACAAAAGCCGTATCTTCAGGACATACCACTCCATTCCCAATTGCACGCGAATTGTACCACCTGGAACTGTGACGACCTTAGGTAAGTAAGTCGAGTGTGTAGCGAGCACCTGTAACCCATGCGGGGAGCGAGATCTGTGTGAATGGTGTGTCGTGCCGAGAGTCGGTCGGAGATCAGCAGCCCATCCCAAGGGGCCACTAAGTTCGGGTGGGTAGGCGGAAGTCATCACATCCGAACATCCGAAGTCGCGGGCACTGGCTAAGGCTGGGAACAGAGCAGGCAATACCGCGCGGTGGAACCGGTGAGGGTGGATAACGGCTGAGAGATCGACTCTCTAGGCAATACCAACGAGATGCCAAACACAAAGATCGTTTTCTCACCTGTCGGGCTCCAGGAGAGTAAGGAAGGTAGCCACACATGATGTCAAACCACCGGGAGAACCTATGGAACCTTCCTGTAGAACGACATGGAGATGTAAGTCGGGACGAGAGCTACGTCCGCGTTCGCTGAGCGCGCGGACCAGGTCGCAAAACCCGGATGAAGGATGAGACGAGGTTCTACCGGGATTTGAACCCAGATCGCCAGATTCAGAGTCTGGAGTGCTAACCGTTACACCATAGAACCGTCCACAAGAACGTCCACTATGGTACCCCGACCAAGTCGTTTCCAACAACTCCGCTCCGCCGAACATCTATGTGTATGCGTGCACAGCGTAAAATCGATCACGGCTGCGCGAGCGAGATTCACTCCAATACAAGATCATAGAATCTGCTCTCTCACGGGCTAAAGAAATGTTGTAAAGCGTTCAGTATCCCGTCGTGCCCTATGATGTAGTCGTAGGAAGACACGCCCGTTTGTCGACGCGATATGAGCTAGTCCCCATCGTCGCCCGTTGTTCCCGCCTGTGGGTCCCACGTTGAAGATAGGGGAGTCAACCCAATTAGGTTGAGCCGAATTCGCATACTCGGTGATGGATCTCATCGGGTCAATGCTTGTCGCTCGGTAGAAAGAATCAAATCGGAATTAAACGGTATCTCTCTCGCTCTACCGAATTGGTACCACCTGTCTTTCGATACAATCTACTCAGTACAGTCAAGTCAGAGATTTCACCAGGTCGCATTCATTGAAACGACTCCAAAGGTCCTGAGTGTGTTTCTGAGATGCCAGGGCCTTAAATGAATCGGATGAGGACTCAGGTGAATGAATTTCGTTTCCCGTTTTGATAAGCATAATGAATTAGTACTACTGATCACTCACGTATGACGCGGAGGTAGTGATAACTTTTCAACGCGACAGAAGCTCAACTGGAAGCGAAAGTTTAATTACTCGTGATCACTCACGATGTCGGCGGTAGTAATTCAATTTGGCTATAAGAGATTCTTCTTCTTTCAATAAAGACGGCAAGTCCGATATCGCCTGATTAACAACAACTCACAGTCGAAGCTTTCGAGCGCCTAACCTTCAACACCCTCGAATGGACGTCCCTCATGCCCAACACGCAGTCGCTCAAAGCCTGGGATGTCTCACAGCATCGGGGGCAGCCTGCACACGCTCAGCACGAACAAGGCAATTGTCTTACCACCCTACCAGCCCTGAGGAGGCTATTCTCCTTCTGTAGGGAGGCTATGGTTTTGTCGCGCTCTCGAAGCTGATGAGAGGCTTTCGTTGAGACGCACCAGCGTTATAGACTTACCATCACTTGCAGCCTTTCGACTTCTAGTGGCTCAACGCCCAAGTTGCCGGTGCTGCCCGACCGTTTCAGTAGGGACGGAGGTGGCCTTGGTGGGGACCGATGGCGAAGTCTGATAGACCAGCGGTGATCGTTAGACGAAGAGCATCTGCCTTCTCAGTGAGAAGTTCTCACCCTCTAGTCAACTTAGGAGGCACCGACTTCGATGGCACAGGGCTTGGCAGCAGTTCTAAGATACTTCCCTCGGAAGGTTGCTCGACATCCCTAGATGTGCCTGATGCGTCCGCCTAGCCTCACTGGATTCGGCCACGGTTGGTGATACATCGTCTGGCTCGGAGGAGCAGACGGGAAGGCGACGGAGTCCGATGCTCCGTCGAATGGGAGACTCTGTCCTGCACCTCAGCCAACATATGCTTCAGCGTATCTATCATGCATCGACCTTGGATACTTTCACTGGGTCAGGTGGACAACCATTAAAAGCTTCCAGTGTCGCCTCATCCTCAGCCGTGACAGTACGGCCTTTATTGAGGACATGCTGGAAGTGCTGCAGCCTAGTTCGATGCCTCGTGAAGGCGCTGATGTCGGGAGGCGGTACCACACCCTGACCAAATCAGAAGGAGCCCCGACAAGACCAGCTGTCGTTACTTCGACCAACTCGCCATCGACTGGGGCGGTGAGGATGCGATGTTGAAACTGACCAGGGAGAGGGCGTAAGTTGGGCCGCTTTCGAGACTGACTACTTTGAGTCGTTCCAGCACCTCTCGGCACGAATTGATATCGAGAACTCGGGATGAGTTGGTAGTACTGTGCCAATGATCACCGGAAGGAGTGGTAGGGAAGGCTCCTCGTCGCGGAGGAGTGAAGGCCTCCGGCTGCTGTTGGGTGTGGCGGGGGGAGTAGTTGGTAGAAGACATTGTACGATGGTAATTGACGGTATACAGCAACTAGGGTCAGCAGAGCTCAGCACAGGCTTATAATACCACACCAAACGATACTCGCAGAAACCCGAGCATCAAATTCTAGTGTAGCTCCCTTCCAAGACTGCTGCCTCTACTTGCTGCTGCTTTAGAGTAGTCAACAGTCGACCGAGTAGGCAGCCAAGAACGAAGGTCATGATGGTCCACAGCCAGAAAAATCGCCCCCTGAGCGGAGCGATGCGCCCGTCCCTCGACTGAGGAGCTGCCTACTGGGAAGGGCCGGGAGGCCGAGGACTGACGCTGCTGTCCGCCAGGTCAGCTACCTCCTGACAACGCCTTTCGCGGTATGCCTCACTCGCCAGGACGGGGTCGGAGGTGATGAAGCCTTCTAGCACGGACAGGGGGCAGAACGAGGAGGCTGGGGGGCACCTGTCGAGGGGGAGTAGGGCCCGGGGAGGGAGGCGGGGCATACCCTGGGAAGTTGACGATCTTGTGGTTCCTGAGGATGCGGAAGAAGCGACGACCCTGCTCCGATTGGTAGGTCTCGACGGACACAGTCTCGCCGTAGTGGGGCCAATGACCGTCCCATAACTGCCATTAGATCATTCTTCACCATTGCCCGTGCAAGTTCGACACAATTCAAACTTGTTAACACCAAGAATGTCATTGTGAAGTCCAACTTTGGCCAAGGTAAGAATACCACAGGCAAGATTGACAGTATCACAACCAAGTTTAACGATAGACGGCCAAGATTGACAAGTGCTAAACAACCAAGTGTACAACTTCACAGCGGCCTCCCTCACCCCGCCCAGGGCCTGCAGAAGGCAAGCCACGGTGGTGTCATGCGTCCCTATCAAATACAGTTTTCCCTTGGACCGAGCTCGACTGAGGAGGCCTCGGACCACCTGCATGAGAAGTGGTGCCGGGGTAACAGTGCCACATCTCACAGGAGCCACTCGAAGGCTGCATTTTTCGACGGCATCTTGGGGAGTCCAGGAAGGGTCATCATCAGCCACGCTGAAGCCCTTGAAACCGTACTCGACAAAGCGTCGCTCCGCTCGGAGATTCGTCACGCAATTGAAGAGGGATGGTGTGACTGTAACCCCGGGAGGGTAGGTGGAGGTGGAGCAATACTGACTCAGGAAACAGTCATTGGCCGCGGACAGGTCGAAGTTCACCGGACCTGAGGGTGGACCTCCGATACGCGACGGCAATAGGAGAGCTCCTTCTCACCGACGAGTTGGGTGTATAAGTTGGCGCAGGAGTGGTACGAGTCCGAGTGGGACTGCGTCTGGACGAACCTGCCTGTGTTGAACCTGAGCAGCCCCAAGTATGGCAGTCTCCCCCTACCAACACTCGCCTTCCCTCCAGAGCCTTCACCCGCGGACAGTCCCGGTAGTTGAGGCCCAGGGCGTCCTCAGCGTTGTCCTGCACTCTCACATCGAGCGTCTTCGGCAACTCATCTTGGGGACGGAGGAAGGCTGATAGCAGATAGTAGCTGAGAATGGCCACGACATTCCGATTGCTTCAGACACGTCTTACAGAGATCCCAGCGTTCTGCTTTTGTCGGTAGAGATGAGCTCCAAGTTGACTACATCGCTGAGGGATGCCCCATCAGCAAGGTAAGCGTCTCGCAGCCAGTGGGCGACTCTGGTCATCTGGTCCTTGGCACCATTCAGGAGCTGTCCCGTCTCGCAGGTCTCCCTCCCTTCGGAATCCACAAACACTTTCCGAAGTTTCAAGCCCGAAACTGCCGCCACCTCGTCGATGGCGTAATCGACGTGAACTCTATTGCAGTCCTTGGTGTAGTTGACTTGCTGGCCTTTGGGAAAGCAGCTGTGATGGGTGTACTCATCTCGTTGGGCATGGCGCACGTACACCTGGACCGAGGTCAGCCGGACCTTGCTGGTGATGTTGTTGAGCTTAGGATAGGGTTGCAGGGGGCGACGGAAGCAGTAGTCGTCGTCCTCGGCGATGCTGAGGGGTGAGTGAGGGAAGGCTTCTGATGGACTGAGGCCTTGCAGCACCCACACCACCCACGGCCACTTCCACATCATCATCAACACTATTCAAAACCTACAACAGCCCTGGGTGGGCATTGGCAGTCGATAGGCGGTCCGGGGAGGATGGGCTTGGGTACGACCATCGACGCCACCGCCACCACCTGGTTGACACTGTATCGAACACAAGAGGCGTGATACGGGATATTCGAGCAATGAAACTTCAAAGTAAACTTAGATGAGCACGGTCCAGGTCGCAACCTGCGACCTACAGGAAAGAAGATATTCACGAGGAGAGAGGTGGTGGGATGGGGGTCGAGATACCCATCTCCGTCAAAGCGTCTTGGATGGCCCCTGAGGAAAGAGAAATACTCAATAGTGACCGGGATGGGTCGTCCTACCGAGCAGCTCCCGACAGTCGTCCGGTGAAATCCTGCCGATGGTGCCGAGTCGGAAGGACAGGCCACTCGACAACTTGCCCGGGTAAATGACCAAACCTCTGTCTCCTGCATAAAAAGCGGATGACCCTCCAAACGCATCTTAGGTCGAACCTAGGAACTTATAGAATCGGTCGAAGTCCCAGGCTGGCATGTGTGAGGGCTGCATGAAAGTGGTGATGATAACCCCTCTGTGCTCCGGTTCGACATAATACTGAAAACCCATCGCCTCCATGCCGGTGCAGATGATCTGAAAGAGGACACCTCCGACTGAGCCGACCCCGCCGTGGCCCCGCGTACATCATAATTCTGCTTGTACCGATTGAACCTCCCCTCTACCCCTCCCTCGGACTCCCATTCCTGCAAGGCTTCGTCGAAGGCCATGATGACTTGAGTGGGAGGGGTGAACCGGAATTGTCCTGGCGTGCAGACTAACTGTCCATCACCGGACGATGGGCCTACCTGTGGTCTCAAGGCCCTTCCATTGGGCGAAGAGGTCGAGACAGAAGCTTCGTGCGTTCCTCTCGGCAGCCACCAGACTTGTACGCTTACACAGGGCAAAACAGAAGCCGGGGACGCCTTCGATGCACTTGTTGGCGCTCGAGATGGCGTAACTACGGGCATGGAAAGTGATGTGGAAGGGCAGACAATAGTCGGGTCACCTGACGTTCCAGGCTTTGACGGGGAGGTCATAGGCACCCATGCTCGACATCGCGTCCACCACCAGCTCAACTTTGGGATGCTTTTCCGCTAAAAACTCACCGACACTCTTAACGTCGTTCACGATACCTGACCGAATGACACGTACAGAGGCAGGCAAGCAGCAGAGTTGATCGACTCCAGCGAAGGTGGTTGAGGGAAGGTCACTCACCAGCAGTAGTCTCATGATGAACCATGCCAACATGCGTGAAGGAGGGGTCCTCCCCGAGAGCCTCCTCCAGAGCTGCTACGCCCACGGGCTTCCGGTCAGTGAACTGAGGCGAGCAAATCCCGTTACGGCCAGTAAGAAGGTGCTACGAGTACATCTATCAGTTTGTACTCTATCCCGAGGTAATGGCATATCTGAGCTTGACGCTGGCCGTACCTGAGTTCGAAGCAGTAGTGACCAGCAGCACTAGGCCCCGTCAAGCTGCTACGCTCCGTTGGCCAGGATGAGGATCTTCCCTCCCCTCGGGATGGCCGTGCCGAGGACGGCCTCGATACCGTGGGTACCGGCCCCCTGTACTATGACGCACTGAGGAGGAAGAAGGACCGAATGACTCTAGTCGAAAGGCCCAAGGTTGACCCTAGTACTTCATAGCCTTCCTCTTTAGAGACTCCTCCAAGCGCGAGTAGACGATTTCGAATGCCAACAACAACATCTGTGAACCTGACGGGCCCTCGTCCAACCAACTCACGACCAGCCTCGAGCTCACCTCGTGTCCCTACTGCCCAGATCAACCAGCATCGCTTCCTTCACCCTAGCTGTGGTCGTCAGAGGCCCTGGTGTAAACAGCAGCGGCACCTCCCTCTTCCGCGTGGCCGTTGCGAAGGAGGACGCGGACCTCGTGAGCTGCGTGAGTGGAAATCTGAATGCTACCCCAGCCAATGCACACCCGTTCTGAAGAGAGGATGTTGCCGCCATCCTAACCAGGCTGGGGGACTGGGACGCAGGGAGCATCACCGAGGGGGACTGCACGGAACAAAACTGAGCAACAATCGCCCTCAGTTAAGGAACGTTCTGATGCTAAACTGTGTCACCAACGTAACACTGAGACCGTTGTTCGCTTCGTCTCCTGCGGCATCGACGCTATGGGCTGTCGACAGAGGCCGGGGAGGCTGACGCTAGTAGACGCTAGGGGGGCCGGTGATGATTACACAGCTAGAGGTGTCAGTAAATTGCTACTTGACTCGGGTGCATCGCCGCTTTGACCGCGGCACAGTAAGGGCTCCCGTCATTATCAGCCGGTCGCCGCGACTTGGCCCTCCCTGCTCGACTTCCCTTGACCATGATACTACAATCTGCCTCAGCCTCCTCGACTGCGGAGGTAGCCGCCCTAGCAACAACGGAGCAGCAGCTTGTACAAGCCTCGACTAGCGGGGATAGCTTTGGCCACGCTACTACTCGTGGACGAGTCCTTCACCACGGACTTCCCTGTATGAAGGCCCCCTGGCCGGTCATTGACATCAGTCTTCCCCTATTGCTTCCCTTGTCCCCTGTGCTGTTGTCACAAATGAAACACTGAGCGGTCGAGGAAAGTCTCTATGACCGGAGCTTAACATCATCAGAACACAGAAATGGCGAGAGTTACTAAATTTATGGTATGTCGAAAGAATTCATCGCGAATAGAAGAATCAGTTGATATCGATCATGCATTTGTTAGTCGAACGGCCGTCTCCACCAACGCCCGCGCTGCAGTCTTCGAAGGCTTGGAGGACCTCATCATTGTTGAAGTGGTACCTGATGGCCAGGATGCACCCCCTTCAGGAGAGGAGAAGCTACTACTACTACCTGTGAGTGACGAGCTGCTTGACGTCCACTTTACCCTTGCTGATCATGTCGATACAGGTCGGGTAGGTATTACGGAATCTGAAAGGAAGCCAATCATCAATCCAGCGTCTGACGTGTACTACCTGAAGGTGCCTCTGATATCCACTTCCCGTATGAGGGCATCAACCACCGGCAACTCCATCTCCACAGCACCAATACCAACCATCGCTACACGCCCACCTGAGAAGAGAAGACCGTAGGCTTCGGCACTCGCCAGCAGCAGCCGCCTACCAGACTGAGTCGCCTTAATGCAGGACGACATCGCATCCTGTGCTCCCGTAGTGTCCACAGGAGCAGTTAGCAGGCCCCTCTAGGGTATCCCTGACGTCACGGTTGAATTCCACTGATAGGAGTGCCCGGAGATTACCGTATCTTCTCAGCGACTTGTGTATAGTCACCAGCGCCCTTGACGTTGAGGACCTCAGCTCGAGGGCAGGCCTCGACGATCCCTTGCAGCTTGTCACTGTGGTGACCGCAGACCAGGACCCTGGCCGCACCCAGGGCGAAGGACACCATCGCCGACATAGTGCCTGAGGAACCCACTGGTCAGGAGGGGAGGAGGGGTTGATGAGGGTACTACCAATAGGGCCATCACCGAACACAAGGACCTTGTCTCCGGCCTTGACCTCGGCCCGATCTTTGCAGCCGTAGGTGGCCACGGCTAGGGGCTCGCACATCACACCCTGAGGGAGATGGTGGGGTTACAGCAGACGACGGTGATGATGATACCTCTTCAAGGGAGACATTTTCGGGTAGCTTGAAACAGAGGGAGGCCGGATGGCGGACGTATCGCGTCAAGCAGCCGTTGTTAGGAGGCGTACCGAAGCACCTGCAGTGGGGACCTTTGCTGCACAGACGAAGCCAGCGGCCGCCTAGTACTTGATATCGGGGCACAGGTTGTACTTGCCGGACTTGCACAGGTCGCAGTGGCCACAGGGGACTGCTGGCTCGAGGGCAACTCTATCACCAACCTGGGAAGAGAAAATCAACAGCCCCACCCACGCCGAGGGCAAGCTCACCTGAAGGCCGCTGACACCCTCTCCGAGCTGTTCGATGACGCCGGCGCCTTCATGGCCGATGACCATCGGAGACCTCACGACCTGCAAGATCCCCAGCAGGTGACTCGGTAAAGGGATTAGAACCCAACACTTACATAACCACCAACCGCACCGTTCTTGTAGAAGTGGACGTCCGAGCCGCAGATACCAACTTTTTCAACTCTAGTAAGACACTCTCCCCTCTGCGGACTGCCAGGCATGGGGATTTCCTCCATGGACATGTCTCCACGCCCTCTTATGATCATGCCCTTATTGGCGGCCATAGAAGTGAAGTGACGAGGAGGGAAGATCATCGGCGACGCTCGTCGCGCCCAACTCGCCTGGTGAGTGCTGGTGTATAGTGATCTCGCACAGGATACCTAGAAACAGCGAAGACTGCTTCGGTCGTGACTCCGTTCCCTCGCCTACTCCTGCGACCGCTGCAAGCCTACTGTAGATCTTGGGGGCCGCTGTCGAGAGGAAAGTTTGCGAAGATGAAAGCATCTTTTAAGAACAGTGAAGGAAAGCTTCTGAGGTCGAATGAAACCCCGAAGGAAGCCCTCTGATAAACCATCTGCCTCACATTCACCTGCGACTCGAGTCCCCAAGAACTGAGCACGTCCAAGGGGAAATTCCAAGCCGGTACTATTGGCGTTGGACTATAACACACACATAGGGAAGGAACTACGGCCAAGCAGTCCTTCGTCCTAGTCCGGCCGGCCGTACAGTGCCTCATGCAGTGAAGAGCATTAATGGTCGAAGGCTGCCCACCCTCGGCGAAGAGGCAGACCCGGGACCGTACAGGGATGATGGGCCGGGCAGGTCTGGTCAGAGTACCATCACTTGTGCGCATTAGGAGACAGCAGCTTTGTGTGGCGGCTGGCGGGTTTCCTTCCTGACGGGAAGTCTCGTTATCGGGCCTGAGTCCCCTTGCTAGTTACTAACCTGACGAACCCTGAAGGACGGTAGGAGAGGGCAAGACTTAGTATCCTAGACTGACACTCAGACTGTAGTGACACATCTATTCGAAGCAATACCATAACTCCCACTACTCAAAGGGAGAGCTACTTTGGGCGTCGGCTGATGGGACGAGAAGACCTTCTCCAACTTCCATTCGTTGCTGCCCCTCTCATACAAAATTCCCAACGGTCCAGTATCGCAAGCGAGAGTTGAGGAAGTTGACTACGAACACCCATGCCCAAAATAGCCTACAGCGGTGGGATATCTTTTCGCACCGAGCTCACAACAAGACCACTAAAATCGACTCCTCATCGTAAGGATGTGAAACACTAGAAACTTGATAATGAATAAATCATCAGCACTGTACGCAGCAGCAGGCCGTCGATCATGACTGTATATCGATCATGCACTTGATAGTGCTACGACCGTCTCTACCGACACCTCTGCGGCAGTCCTCAAAGGCTTGAAGGATATCATCATTTGTGAAGGCGTACCTGATGACGATCACCCATGCCACTCGGTGGTCCTGCACATTCAAAGGGTATCCGCACGACCGGACGTCTCAGACTGTTGTATAGAACTACAGAACCCCCTAGCAGTCCACCCTAAGTAATTCCCATCAGTGCCCGACGGTGGATCTATTGCACCTTAGACCAGCCAGACCGAGCGATGGTGACAGCACGTGTAAGTCATGACAATGACGAGGGCTCACTTGTGAGTTATCAAAGGCATAACATTGACCTTCTTGCTGCTGATCAACTCGATACAGGTAGGGTAGGTATTCCGGTACCTACCCCAGGCAGACATGTCCCATCCAACGGACAGCGACCAAAGCCCACCTGAAGACCCCCTTGATATCAACCTCCCTAACAGAGGCATTAAGAATGGGCAGGGTCATGTCCGGCGCTCCCATCCCGACCAAGCATACCACACCACCCGACTTCGTAACCTTGATGGCAGTCTGTACGGCCGGCTGAGCTCCACTGCAGTCGATTGCGCAGTCAGCGGACGAGCCGATCATTTCCCTGTGGACAGGAGAAATTTCCCGAGGTCGTCGTTAAGAGGAGCAGGTACTACTTCAAGTGTTGAGCAACCTCATCAGCGTCGCCCAAACGACTGGTGTCAAGTACTTCCACCTGTGGACACAGCCCCTTCACCTTCTCCAGTCTGGCCTTGTCCACGTCACACACTACAACAGTCGAAGCCCCCATCCCGTGGGCCACCATAGCGGTCATCGTACCTTACCAAGAAAAGCATTATCAGACCGACCCAATCCGCGTCACCATCAAGGGTGTCAGAGAAGCGCTAAAGGACTTGGTTATTACCAACAGGCCCAGCGCCGAAGACAACCACCTTGTAGCCCTCCTTGACCTCAGCCTTGCTCTCACAGGCATAGACTGCCACCGACAAAGGCTCACACATGGCACCCTACGAGATGGAGGACTACCAACTCCCCACCCCTACCAACCCTACCTCCTCCAGTGTCATATTTTCAGGCAGCTTGAAGCAGAACCTTGCTGGGTGCATGACGAAGTTACTCAGACAACCGTCCACTGGAGGGGTAGCGAAGAACCTGAACCGAGCGCATCATGATCTGACAGTCCTCAGCACTACTACTTGACGTCTGGACAGAGATTGTACTTGCCACACTTGCACAGATCGCACTGGCCACAAGGGACGCCCGGCTCCATGGCCACCTTGTCACCAACCTGACCAGCGAGGAGATGACCAAACCCCTATTTTAGGCTCCAAGCCCAACAACAAAGTGTAGCCAGTTCAGTTCCCCTCGATGGTGACACGCCAGTAGCCACCACTGTAGCCCACCAGACAGGAGCAACAGAAACTCGATCGTAAGAAACCGAACTCTCCCAGCTTACCTTAACATTGGTCACACCATCACCAACAGCCTCGACGATACCCGCCGCCTCGTGTCCGATCACCATCGGTGACCTCACAATCTAACGACCAAAATGGAGCCAAGCCCAAGCCACCCCTCAGCCTACGAAGTCCCCAATCCGACCGTTCTTGAGGTAGTGGACGTCCGAGCCGCAGATCCCGCATGCCTTCACGCGCACTAGACACTCCCCAGCAGCAGGGGCCGTCGTTATCGGTCTCGACTCGAACGACATGTCGTCCACTTTACGCAACACCATCGCCTTGTTCTCTTCTGGTGTTACCATTCTTGAAAAAATTACCAACTACCGAATACCTTCTAGGACTTCTCAAAACCATACTCAGCCCAACTAGCGCCGCAGCAAAATCCCTAGGGAGACAGATCTTGTGCAACACCCCCTGGTTACTACTACAACGCTAACCCTCATCAGTGTAAAAGCAGCACAGCATTTGAGTACGACAGAGGTGAGCTACGGCCATTGTCGGCCATGCTAGACCCGACGACGACGACTATTTTGACCAACACAACGGAATGCCGCTGCTCCCATAGTAGCAGCCGAAATCTTACCTCCAATCGAGATGGAAAGAAAACGAAAAATAATAACTTGAAAATGAGAACGGATAAATATCTTCATGAGCAAGCAGCTGATGGTCGGCTCGCTTGCCGTGGATCAACAGCAGCGGCGCTACTGTCAATAATAATACTTGCTAACCACCATTCAAAATTCGGTGGTGTTGTTGTTGTTGTCGAAGGCGAGTAATGGATTTACCGTTACCGCCAGAGCATGCAAAGTTGGCCTAGTGGTGAAGCATCGTTCACCTTCAATGGCAGGCCAGCTAGTCCAGATCGTGGAATCTAGTAGTACTATAAGGGAGTTGGTGGGACTCGCTGGTGCTACTGCTACTGCAGTCTCGCACGAACAATCCACCAACGTCATCTTCTCCCGTCCCGTCATGGAGTTCGAGAAGCTCTCGCAGTAATGACAACTTAGTCGGAGACAACAGGAGCTCATCAGAGTTCTCAGGAAGGACAAATTCGACGTTCGATGATGATTGGGCGGGGTCTGTAGGAGCCGCAGCGGGCTCCCGAGGCGGAGGAGGCGAGGAAGCCTCCCGACGACTCGCGGGGTCAGGGCCCAGCTCATCTGCTACTAACTCAGCCAGTTGAGACAGTACCTACAGCGCCGACGAGTGACGAGGGATGGCTAGCGGCGAGGAGCTCACGTCATTCAGCGCTGCAGCCTCTGCCTCCCTGTCAAGGGCGCTCTGGCGGTCATCAGCCGCTACTTCCGTCCACACATTCAGCGACTCGCTGTGGCCATCAACTTCGCTGCTTTCCGTCATCAGGCGCTCAGGCCGCATTTGATGATACCATGGCGCCTTCGAATGGCTGCCCTCGGACGATTCCGCAGAGTATCCGAAACTACCACCCTCGGCGACAGGGGTCATCACAGACACCATGCTGTTGCTGCTACTACTGGCATGAGTAGGCGATGACTAAAGCACAACTCCATCAACCAACGCTATGCTGATTATTCGCCTTACTTGGTACTCGGAGTGGTCACTAACACCCTCACCAGCCAAAGCAGGAGGGAGATGTAGCCCACTGGGTGATTTGGTACGGTTGTGTTGGTATGCTTCTTGCGGTGGCAGACGGCGTGACCGCGACCATGCCGCCATTACCTTGACCGAAGGTCATCCATCCGCCACCATCAGTCCCGTCCGCCTACCTCGTCCGTCAAAGGTTTTGTCGGTATGATGAGACCCTCAGCCGGGCGAATGAGCAACTGCGGCGTGGGCTCCTCCGACCCTCTGGGATACATCCACGGGGTTGACCCGCAGGTACGAACCAACTGAACCACGAGCAGGTGGACAGAACGACGTAAATGTTAAACTCTCCAGCTGAGGACTTTCCCCTCAGACAGTAGAGTAAGAAACATAAATTCATAATGATAAAAATGATAGCTTTTTACCGGGCATAAGATATATCATTACTAACCTATTTCCTAGTATATATAGAACCTAGTGATGAGTAGACAACAGCCACTAGAATGACCGACGAGTGCACTTTCTCAAAACCCCACGACCGCCCCCTAGCGAAGGGCCGTGTAGACAGAACCGGTGGGAGCGTCAAGACTCTACCTCAACGGTATCCTGCAGCTCCGGTCTGGCCATTAGGTCAGAGAGTCTGCTCTCCCCAAATTTAGTTTCCGACAGCTGCCGATGACAGTACTGTGAAATCATGTTTTTATTCGACCTGATGACACAGGCACAGGTTCGATCCCTGGCAGAGGCGTTTTTCCCTACACATGCTGATCGAGCCGGAGGTCTCTATCTGGAAGATAACCCTCAAACAGAACTTGAGCTCTTCAAGATTTGCAATGAAGGGTCCACCGTCACGCTGGTATCTGCCACAACACAGCCAATCGACGTAGGTGGTGGTGGATGTAGCAAAGAGAATCAACAACCGCCGCACACACAAGAATACACAAGTGCTTCGTCGATAGCGAAGCACTCTACCGTAGCGTTGAGATCTTCTCACACGGACACCTTTCAGATTTGACCCGGCCAGACCCCAGAATGAGCTTGATAGTCACCAGAGGGCGGGTCAAAAACCCCGCCGTCGCATACAAATTAACAATCGTTAACAACGATGATCGAGCGGCATTCCCGGCACTACAGTTTTGAGTCTTCGGAGGGCTTCCGTTGTTGACTCCGTATAACTTTCTGAGCGGCCTGCGGTGGCCGAATAGACTTGTCCTCGTCAAACATGAGGAGATTATATCTGCCGATAATTAATTTAACCAGCCCTTGGTCCACGGTCACGTACTTGCTCATCGCCAGCTGCACGACGTTGATGAGATGGCCCATAGTGAGGCCTTTGAAGAAGGCCAGCTTCCGGGCTTCTAGCGCGTGCGCGCAGGAGTATCTTCCCTTGGGAAAGATATACCTGAAAAATCGATCGGTGATCAGAATACTCCCAGGGCCACATTCGTACAGATCGCGGCGGCCATCTTGCAGGGCCTTGTCGAGGTAGCCTCTGAACTCATCCCACATCCTCCTTTCATAAATGTCATCAGCATGAGGGCTGACGAAGTAGAAGGAACCTGAACAACAACAGGTGAGATTTCGAAGCCTACACAAGGAAGCCGCTCTATTTCTGATGGGCAAAAACGATACCACACCATTCCCAAATCCCGTCACTCCCACCTTCAAATGTGGGGGAAATAACGGGAGTCTCCCGGAAGAGAACACAACAGTTTTGGCCGTTCTTCGTGATCCTAGCGAAGATCGCCTGACAGACAGCTTACGGGGAGTCGCATGGACCAGCGATCCACCTCTAACGCCACTGCGTCGGGAGCGGCGTGGTCTACTATCAACGGAAACGGGCTGGCTTCTCGGTAGGTATGCGTGACGCGTGGATCGGCAATGACTGCATACCTGAAGCACAGGCACTCTCGAGCCATGGTAGACAGAGGAGCTCGGGAAGGAGTGGTATGGAAATATACACCCCAGCCACTTACTTGTTCGACTGTGAAGGTGCTGCATAATATTGTATCATCCTGGTCATCCCCTTCTCCAGTGAGGGTGAGCTCACCCATGTGTTCTTCCTGTTACCGCTGTGCAGCAGATGATGGCTGCCCGATCTACTCAGGACAATCTCCGCCACACGATGCTTGATATTATGCAACTAACAAAAAGGGAAAGAAGGATACCACCACCAGGAGCAGCAGCAGCAGGCGTTGCTGTTAGTACGTCGGGAAATATTCGCTGTTCGTAAAGACCGTGTATTAGCTTGTCACAGAACCTAGCCAGATCGCCACTGCCCGCCGGAGGGATGCCGTACTCCAACAGCGCCGTCCGCTCGTGACCACCACCACCTGCTCACAAGATACTCCAAGATATCTCCACCATAGGTTAACCTCTGCACACCACGTATCTTTTACTATATACAGGATATTGTTTCTACAAGTACCCAAGCATGCCGTCGAGCGATTATCCCCGAAAATTTCCACTTCTTACGACCACCAGCTACCGTCAATGATCACATTTCGTCACCATCATACCAAAACAACACGAGATCGCGGCGCTCACTGACCGAGAGGCAATAGATCCAGTAGTAATAGAATAAGTCTGGTTAGTACTGCAGTAGTGGGATATCGAAGTTGACAACAACCACACAGTACGCATGCCATGTGTTTCAAAAAACCAAGCTGGCATGGGCTCACCTCGTCCTCGAGATCCTCGGTAGTGCGTTGGTGACGAGTAATATCCTGAATGATTCGATGAGCCTGATGAAGCAGCATGCATGATGGTCCGGCAGCGCTCAGCTCACTTTGCGTTGATAACGCCATTCGCTTCTCAGCGCTGCTGTTCGACCAAAACCGAAGACCAAACTGAACCAGAACTGTTCAGGTGGAGGGGGGCCGATCACAGTCCGACCACCACCAGAAAAAAGCCAACTGGAACGGCTTCTCTTCTTCCAGTTTCAGTGACAACAAAACACGACTGATCTTCAATGGTAATAGTAGTGGATACACAATGCAGCAGCAGACGAGGCAGACGTGACCACACAATAGCGGCCGTAAGTACTAGTAGTAATAATAAGCAGCCATCAACCTCATCCATCCTCTAAGATACCCTTCAAGAATCTCTTAAAATATCTTCACCGGCCATGGCTCGATACCTGAGCCAAAGACAAGCCTCGGTGCAAAGGGAGTCGGTCATCGCAGTGATGAAAGTACCTTCTGTAAGGACGACGATCAGGCGTAGTTAACGTGGATTCTTCGGCCGTTCATATCGCCACCGTCGTAAAGCTCAACTGCCTGCCTGGCACCGCTGGGGTCTGCAAAAAGCACCAAAAGGAATATCATCATAGTAACTCGCAGTTCATGTATGCGTTAATAGAAGTTCAAGTAGAGGAAGACCAGAAGGTCGTGGGTTCAATTCCCACAGGTGATAATATATATCAAATGCTCTGCATGTGCTTGTCGATACCCAACAGGAATATCTTCCAAGATCTCATCAGAAAGCTGATGATGGTGTCAAGCTGAGTTCACTTGGCAAAAGCCAATACAGTTAGTCAAGTCTACTAACAATAACAACCTAATCTTCCGCAGGAATTTTTTGCCGCTCTCACAGCGTCAACCAATGTCTCTTATCCCTTATCAAGGGGGGCAAGCAGCGGCGCTTTATTAAAGCATAATAACCGTGATGATAGAACAAGGCCTATTGCCCTTCTACACGACGACGATGTTAACGAGGAGGTCAAGTCTTGACGAGTCGAGAATCCAGTAGTAGCAGTAGTAGCAGAAAATAGCCGCCCAGAATCGAGATCCACCTCGGTACCGGAGAATGTCAAATTGGCGCTAGCGCCCTTGGGTCCTGATGAGTCAACTTCGCAGTGGACGACGGTTCCAACACTCGAAAAGGCCTGCTTGATCTCGCGCCAGGTAAGGTCGTAGGGTATGTTGGTGACCACAACTCTTCTCCTGCTGCCACCACCGCTGTTGCCAGCTCCTCCCCTGGACTGCTGCTGAGGCGCTGAGGCGTTGTTGTTGTTCTGCTGTCTGTAACCAGTGTCATTTCTAGCATAGTAAGAACCGCTGTTGTTGTCGTAGTCGTTGCCACCGCGGTTATCATGTTGATTCCAAGATTGATTGCCCCCTCTGCTGTTGTTGTTGCCGCCCCAACTGTTGTTGTTGTTGCCGCCCCAAGATCCACCCCAACTCTTGTTGTTATTGTTGGAGTTGCCGCCGTAGTAATAGCTGCTCTTCCCCTGGTTACGATAGCCCCCTCCCTGTTGCCAGTTCTTCCCACCACTGCCATACGAAGACGACTGCTGCTGCTGTTGCTGTTGTTGCCATTGGCCACGATTGTTGTTGTAGTTAGCCGGAGACTTGTTGTAGGGTTGGGCCGCGACCTTCATGTTGGGACCACGACCCTTACGAATTGGACCAGAAGTCTTCTTGCCACCGTCACTACCACCAGCCGCGGAAGTCCGAGCTGGACGCTTGGGCCTGACCAAATACGAATTCTCAGCACGCAGGCACAACAAAGATAAATAGCCTCAAAAATTACAAAGTTATCGCCTCACTAACGCACGGTTCACTGGAAGATAAGACTCAACGCTGATGAGAAGCTTACAGAAATGAGGCCGGGAAAAATAAACAGCACGCACGCACAAGGAGCCCTACCACTGAGGGGGCCTCCCTTGAAGCGGTAAGGCCCTTGAGGGGACCCAAGGCGGGCTATTACGCGCACCCATAGCAACTACGATGACTCCTCGCGCGAAGTGGATTATGTGATGCCAATTGACTCCAAAATCAGGCGAAACTGCTACCAAATCGAAAGATTCCTTCTGACGCGCTCATTCTATTTGTAACCATGATCGACCTTGGATACCCCTCATTACTTCTCAGCAGCCACGATGTCGTCCAAGGACATAGTGAGCTTCTTCTCGACGTCAATGGTCATGGTTACCGAGGTAGAAAGAGCGGAATCGGGTCGCAGTTGGTGCGGCAGTAGAAGACGAGACGCGACGAAAGCGCGCGCCATTCTAATCGATTACCGTGAGAAACCCCTCAACCCCGATCAGTATCCTTTTGTGATAGTCGACCTTCACCGCTTTGCACTAGCCCAGAGAAATCGACACAGAAAGCTCACAGGGAAGCGTACTGATGGTATAGTAACCACAGTCCGACCACCATAGCTCATCAAATTTTTGTGCGACCATGGAGCGCCTTAACAACGCATCATCGTTCTTCACCGCTACTACGCTGGCTGGTTCAACTTCGAGCCAAACTCATTGGCAACGTCTACTTGCTACTAAGTGCTACCACTCTGTACTGTGTGAGTTTGTAGTCTGACACTAACGCTACCAGCTGGATCTGGACAGGTCTCTGTAGCGCTGATATGCAGTGCGATCTGACCGTTTTTCGAGTATGTACTCTTAACCCTACTCGTATTAAACCTTTCTATTGAATGTTTGGTGATCAGCTTTGCCATCCCCCATTTTGCATGCCCGCCGACTTCTCTCTCCCCACAGTCCCCGTTACTGTCGTCTCGGGCTTCCTTGGCTCGGGCAAGACTACTCTCATTCAAAACCTACTTAAAAGTGGTAGGAAAATTGCAGTGGTTCAAAATGAGATGGGCTATGAATCGATGGGCATAGAGTCGCCGGTCCTGACCGATGGCGACGGTAACGTCATCGGAGACATCTTACTGGAGCTCCCCGGAGGTTGCCTTTGCTGTACCATCCGCGACGATCTGGTTACAGGACTTGAGGCGATGCTGAAGAAAAGAAATTTCGACCAAATTGTTATTGAAACGTCCGGTGTGGCGGACCCTGTCAAAATGATAGAAATTTTGTGGCTCGATTCGGAGTTGGAGACGCCCCTAAGGTTGGATTCTACCGTGACCGTTGTGGACTCGAAGAACATCGCCAGTGTGCTGCATGGGAAGGGTCGGACGCTGGCTGAGGGCGGATCGTCGAGGGAAGCAGTTCGACAGATCTGCTGTGCTGATTTGGTTTTGTTGAATAAATGTGATATTTGTGAGGAAGATGAGATAGAAGTTGCGAAAGGTGTGGTATCAGCTACGAACCCTGACGCTACTGTGGAATTGACTGAGTTTAGCGGGCAGGGTGATCTGGAGAGGATCACCACGATGGTCCTAGATAGACAGGCGTATAGCGGCAACGCAACAGCACGGTCGTTCGAGTTGAACGCAGCAGATTTACCGCCGGCTGACACTCACGTACACGTTGACCACGTAGTTGTATATAGTAATACTCGACCGAAGAAAGCAGCGGTTGAACGATGGCTTGGAACTGTGTTATGGGGAAGAGAGGAAGGAAATGAGGTAATGGGAGTTGGGGGAATTTTTCTATGAAATTGTGATAACTTACGGATCGAGACCCGATAGTTGCAAGGGAATCGCTAAGTTACTCTGAGATGGTTTCACGTTTTGATAGAAGCTGAAATAAAGGCTATTATGGTAATGGGTGTCCCACAACTTCTCATCCCAAGTTGTTGTTGAATTCCTCCTTGTGAGTGTTGGCTGTTGGTTTCTGAGGTGTCCCAAAATCGGATGAGATCAGTGGAACACTCTCGATAGAGAATAAAGGACTCTTTTCCAGCTTCGTTCAGGGCTGTCGTCGTAGTAGTTTCACGAATTGCCGCGTTTCTTTCAAGGCGCATACCCTGGTCTTGTCAGGTATACCGGTTGAAAGGTTTGGTGGATACATCCGATGAGGGTTGGTGTGCCATCCAAGGCGTTGGCGAGATCTTCGAGGTCGTCGAAGTGTCCATCCCTGTCGACCCTCAGACTCAGTCCAAGGTGGTATCAATAGATCATGCTGTTATTGCTGGTATCTTCTCTCAGATCCTTTTCGTTGGTACGGGGCCTCTAGATCGAGATGCACTACAGACAGGCCTCGATGGATGTGATGAAGATGATGATGTTTGAGAGTTTCATACGTAAATAGTAATTGAACAAGGCGCTTCTTGTGTTGGTACGAGTAGCGATGGCGGCTGATGACGACACAGTGAGTCTTTAAGGTCTGAGGAGATGGGCTATCTTCCGAAGCAAGCGCCGTACTCAACGGTACTGAATTCGGGTTAACAACTTTGATTAAAGGCGCTCATCCGGACGATCGGCTTGGTAGGGGCAGCAAGAGTCTCGTCAAAATGGTGGCTCGAGAGATATACCGGGGAATATCGGTCATGGAAGATGACGATTCGAGCAAGGTGCAGCATTTCCTGCGAAACTGTTCCCTGTGTGTCTGGTACACGGGCACTTCCAAGAGTAGACGAAGGTGCTCGTCACGATCGCCGGGACCCAGTGAGACGGAGGCAGGCTCTGCCTGGGAGTGGGTCACTCCGGGGTTGTACTCGGAGCTTAGTGTGCATAAAGCTGGAGAAAGAGGCGATGTGAGGATAACAACTCTGTATCCCGTTCTGGTGAGCTGATTTATAGTTCCTCATGTTAAGATCATCGAAGCTACCGTGCCAACGACCTGTGGGACGGCTGCTAGGTTCCTACAGCAAGCTAGGCAAGTGTCTGATATTAATTACCCATTGAATCGTGGTGGCTCAATAAATGACTCATTTAATGAGCCTCATTTCATGCAAAAGGAAATTCAGCCCAGTTATCATGGCCTGAGATCACCAGTCGTGATCTCGTGCCTCCAGCTCGAGCGCCGTGGTCCGCTTGCCCAATAACTCGCAGACTGCGAGTCGCAGTGGTCCCCACATTCCTGGCATTTGAGCTGTCGCCCCTCTCTGGGGCAAGGCGTGTGGACGCGATTATGGGCTGCCCTGAGAGCCCCTCAGTGAGAAGCCTCACGGACCGTGAGTCACGGTGACACCCACCTGCACAGTGCTCGCTGCGCTGTTCGGGGGTTCGGAGCCACCTCTTCCAGTCACTCCTGATCTTGGCATTCCTGAGTGATTCCCTCCATTGGGAGAGCTGCCTGTCTCTTGCTGGTTCGACCAACCCATTCCTGTCGATGAGTCCATCTGAGACTCAGATTCTGAGTCAGTCAGACTGAGTGGTGAGTATTCGACCACTGGGTTCCCGTCGAGCTGCCACAGATCCGGAAGATTCCACGTGAAGGTCCAACTCGAGAAAGTTCGGTTAATTCAAGAGCATTGTCTCGAGTTAGCGTCGTATCGGAAATTCTTCATCAGTATCAGGACGGTCCTGATACTGGTCCTGACAGGACCTGAAAACCTTAGGCTGGAATGGCATAGCCTCTATACAACATGACCATTGCATCGAGTAGCCCGCACAACAGCGTCCTCAGTGATACACTGCCGTATTTCGGATTTCTCGCCCGCCCTGTACCGTCAAGAAT
>JABANP010000409.1:0-49736 GCA_013115135.1 Perkinsus olseni
GCTCAGTCGCACTCTGTATAACGTACGGTCATCCCTACACGACCGGAACTCCCGAGCCAAAGGCACCTGGTAGGGGAGGTCGGGAGTCTTGCAAAGATATGTTTCTCAGAGACCTCCGTGACATGATATTTTTGGAGCTCGATGGCGTTGCCTCCACTACGTGTCTCGAAGACGACCATATGCCTGACGTCGTATCCTTCTGTTATGAGCTGATACAAAAAGCTGAGTTAACGCGGGCTATGAGCAGGCGAAAGCCGACTGGCCTGTAGACTCACTATATAGTCGAACTGGCTGAGGGAACGTGTATCGCGGAGTACTTCCCATGTAAGAGTGCACTGGCTCATCGCGAAGTTGTTAGTTGATGGAGGAGGAGGCCGAGCGGGTTGGGCCTCCTTGGAGATTGGCGTCAACATGTGAGGCAACTCTGCAGGGAGCGGCGCTGACTATACCAATGCTATCAGAACGCCACATCAGAAGCTGCTGCAAACTAGGCTGCATTGAAACCTTGGAGGAATCATGGGCCTCTCAAGGAGTGCTTGATCGCAGCATCTAGTGCCTCGTCTTCGTCTAGGACTTGGCCGGTGGGGTCACCTTGACGGAATCTCTATCAACTACCACGGGCTCCCTGATACCCCTACATTGGAGGTAAGCGTTGTAGTCCTCGTGGTGAGGCACGGTTGTCCTCGACACCTTTCCTTGGCCGGAAGCATGTTTCAGTGTCCACTCTCTAGCCTTCGCGTTGAACAACTCAGGGAAACTGCCGAGAATGATGCACACTATCCGGAACCGTACCGCACGGCTCCCAACTCACTGCTCGAGCTCATCGCTAGCCTCCACATTGAGCGGGTCTCCTGTGTTGGGGTCGGCTAGCAGACTAACGAGGGACAATAAGGCGGTCTGTAGTGTGAGGAGAGCCGACCAATAGTCCGCTTTCAGAATATCCATGCATATCTTCCCTCGTCCATCACCTACAGATGCTGGCCAACCTCGGATGCTCCGCTTCCTACGCACCGGTGATGTTCGGATGCCATATTGGCGGTTTAAAGCGCATCTTTGGTGGCTTGAAGGGGTAGTCCTCCGGAATGTCAATATCGATCGTCTAAGGGATGACAGAGGGCCGCCCTGGAGCGTGGCAGCGGCGTTCCGTACGGATGGTTACGAGGACGTTCGGATCATTCAACCAGTATGGCTTACGAATGAACCTCCTTCGTAAGGTGTGCCCACAGGGCCATTGATGAAGCCCAGCCATTGGAGCATCGAGCCTTCTGATGCTGGATCTGCCACTCGCATGATGACCAAGCTAGGGTGAACGGGTCCTTGTTGGCCCACAAGCGCTGACTCCTTCAATTTTGTGCTTCTGCATGTGCTTTGCTTCGGCAGCCATTCGTCTCACGGCGCCGACAGACGACTGGGCACACTGACTCTACAACCGGATCCATCACTGGTATTGGCCAGAGGTGGACTACAGCTATCCGAGCCGCAGATTTCGATCTCTCTAGCTTGTGGCTGGAGTCATCATCGTCTCCACTGCTGCTGTCACTCCCGCCCTCATCGCTCTCCTCTAACCTGCCTGAGAACATCTGGCATGAGGGTCATCATTTACGGGCTCAGCAGGTTTACTCCGCCCTGGTCGCCGCTGCGTTTCCTTTGACCGCGATCTTTCTGTTGGGGGAAGGGCGGGCTTAATTATGCGATGGTTAGAAGAAGTGCAACCCATAGAGGGAAGCTGAATGTGCAGCCCTAGCCTGGGCAAAGCTATTACTGCTCAGATTGGTTTGCCACACTCGAGAAACTACAATCAAGTCAACGGCGCATTGCTTGAGAAGTGAAAAGCGTCCGCGGACAATCATACGGAGGAGAACCATGGCAACACTGGCCCCAGCTTAAACCATGTTAGCGTTTCCCTCTTTGCAGCCATGTCAGCAGTTCGAGAGCTGGCTGAGGTGTGACCGCGGCCTACGTCAGCTGTGCAGTTGGCTTCGATGCGTCCCCATTCGTACTCTCACTTGACGCAACCCGATATGGCATAGACATCTAGAAAATGTATCCCCTGTAGCATGAGCACGTCTTCGTTAGTGGGGGTTGCAAAAAAAGGTAGGCTCGAGGGTTATGGAGAGGTGCAGGAATTATCTACTTGAGCCCTCCCCGAGCATGATTGTCAAGCTTGATCTAGCGCCCGCCGTCGCCAACGAAGGACTCCGTAGAGAGTCTGAAGAGAGCGTACGGGGCGAGATGACATCAGCCGAATCTCTCGGAGGGCATCGGACTCTTAGCGTCAACAGAAGTGTAAAGTTTAGCGTCACTGAATTGGCGGTACGAAGACTTACATGCGTATGATGGGTGGAACTCCTTTCGCTTTCTTCGCGATGATGATCTTGCAAGATTCTGATAGTTTCTGAAGTACCATCGCTAAACCGTCCGCGTCCACTCAGTTGTCCAACCCTCAAGTATTCAGCCTCGACCGGCGTGAGCTCCACTAAGGCCCCCTCGACATAAGCTACGATGCAGAGGTCTGGAGGAGGCTTAGCGGCTAGCTTCGTGCCTGCCAACCCGAGTCGGAGCCGGCAACGAGGTGGACGTACCGATGACGTGAGAGCTCACTGTAGAGGAGACAAGCTGGGACTTGCTCTTTGCTCCCTGAGGGAGGCCTTTGTGAGAACCAAGACGTCTGCATAGAAAAACCTGTAGGGAGCGAAGAACGGAGTGTCTCCCTTGCATTGTGTAGACTTACCCTCCCGGGAAGCTCCGCAAGGATTTCTAGGCGCGAGTCGCCCCCGAAGGTTGTTGCTAGGCTCATCAAGTCGCCCAGGACAAGATCCACTGTCAGTAGTAATATCGTGACGATGATCATCGCAATCTCGAAATTGCCAAGACCAGAGGCGGCGTCCTGATTTCCCAAGTGATGGCCGAGGAGCGGGAAAGGGAGGAGCTGTGTTCACCGTCATGTGAATCAGTTCGATGACGCACAGGACCAACATAAGGACGCGGAGGGGCGCCGAGGCAAGCCTTTGAAGGCGATAACTAGATGGAAGCCAGTGGGAAGAGGGCAGCTGTTGCTTGAAGGCTCTCACTGATAACAGTTGTTTCCCTTCACGCTGAATAACAGCGCCAGAAAGAAGCAAAGAATTGAGCCCCACTGGAGAATCAGCGCCGAACTGAAAAATGCTGGTCATTGACGGCGTAAGAATCGGTAGTGACACTGACAGCGCTAGATAGGTAGCTGAGGACGAGACGAGGCGAGCTGTGAACAACAGAGGTACCTGGCAGGGAGCAGAGGGCATGGTTCACGTCGAGAGGGCGGTGGCGGGCCTTCCCTACCATGATCATCACTGCGCTATGACTACCCCGAGTATATTTATCGGGCGTATCGACAAGCTGAGAGAGAGTTACAAATTGAGTGTAAGTCGGGCAAGGAGTGGTACGGAGGCTTTCAGAGCTTGGACGAAGATGTCCTGCTGCTTCGGTGGCCTGAGCAACGCTTTCTTCCGGCCGACTTGAGCTGACCACTCGCCGTGCTTTTGCTCCATCAGACTGGAGAAATACCAAGACCCTTCAAACAAAAACAAGGCTTCTCCGCGAGAGAGATGTTATCCCTCTACTCATAGGAAGCACGGTGGCTTTGAAGTAGAACGGATCGAAGGCGATCTCAGATATCGTCAGTGTCTTGATGTCAACAGGGGACGTCACACCTGACGGCGTTCAAAGTCCTCAGCGGGGGTGAAGTGAACTGACGAGGTACGTGATGGCACCTTTGGCAGCCAGACGAGGGTTTCCCAATCTCCTCGTGGCAGAGGCTTTGAAGTCGATGAGGGTGAAGTCCGTCCAGGGATGGTCACAGGCGAGGGTGATCCTCCCTGTGATAGGATGGCGTTTGAACTTGTACAGGTAATAGTCTTTCGGCAAAGACACATACCTGACAGGTTCCAATCCTGATAAAGCTTAGTGATGGCACGACTCACGTCACGGGTACCTCCGAAGGAGACAGCTTAGGGACCCTCTCGAGGACTTTCTGCTCAGGAGCTACTTTGGCAGCCTGGAGGCAATCACACTGGCGCTCAAAGGTAAGCCTCTGGCACCACCTTAGGGTCGATGGAGGCGCGACGACCGGGCAGGGGGGTGAGTTCGTAGCGCTTCTCGTACTCCTGTCTGGTGTTCAGTTGATCCTGAGGGGAACTCGTTGATCAGCTGTTCGTTTCAGCTACCCACCTTATCGGCGAACGCTTCATACCAGTGACGGCGTTTGGATGCATCCGGTATGCGGATGGACGTCGAGGGTGGAAGGGTACCCGAGGACGCCGAGGAGGGAACTACTGTCTTGCGATGGGGAGCTAGTACCAACGACATATTCAGAGCTTGAAAAAGCTAATTCCATCGGAAGTTTTGGTTTCAATATTGATCGCCGAAGCTTCACCAGTCGCACCACACCCCTAGCAGGACGAATAGGAGGGGAAATTCCGCCCGTCAAAGCCTCAGCCATCAAACTTGTCGATTTCCCGTTAACAAGGCAGAAGTGGAAATACTCGGGCAGACTTGCTCGCTGCAGAAAGAGCTTTAGAGAGGTCCGAATTCATTCTCAAGTCCGCGACACGAACTTTTCGATAACGGAAGGGATCACGTAAGATTACGTTCGTTATGTGAAATGCCTCTTCACAAGTGACGGCTGCGGTGCAGTTGACGAGGCATACTTGCCACAGTTGTCTCGGCTTCGAGGATGCCCCACCTTAAGATTATCGACTCTAAATTCACATGCTAGTCTCTCTTCAGTCGGTGAGCATCCTCGTCCAACCCAGTCCATGCCTCTTGGCACCCCCCCCACACTTTCAGGTTTACTCCGACAACCCGAGTTCTTCATTCTTATAACCGTGACAACACAAGTCGCCGTGCAAGCTCAAGTAACATAAAAACGGTGTTTATTAGGGGAGAGGAAGAATCATAGCGTTCCCATCTTCCGCGAGAAAACTCGAAACGGATATCGTCCGTGTTTCTACTCGACACCACAACCAACGATCACAACGCCGCCATCCACAGTAGGCTTGTCCTGAATAAACAGACTTGGAGTTGTCGCTACCAGGCAGGAGCTCTCACCTGTGCGTCAGTCGGGACGTTCTCTACAGCGTCTAAGACGTCCATGCCGTCAATGACTTCACCGAAGACGACGTGCCTGCAGGAGGAAGCACATGCCGCGCTGCGAATGGATTAAGTTGAATGCACTACTTCCCATCAAGATGAGGGGCGGGGGCGAAAGTAACGAAGAACTGTGAGCCATTGGTGTTAGGTCCGGAGTTGGCCATGGACAAGAGTCCCCGCTTGGTCTGATGACAGGATCATGCATGAACGGGAGACGCGAGCCCTCAACGACCTACATGGTGGTCACGGAATCCTTCGTCCTCGAATTTCTCGCCGTAGATCGACTCACCACCTGAGAAAAGTATCATTACGAAACGGCTGTAGTGCTGAGGGAAATACCGGTGCCATTGCCGTTAGTGAAGTCGCCGCCCTGCATCATGAAGCCCTTGATAACCCGATGGAAAGTGGAGCCCTTGTAGGCGAGGTCCACCTCGGGCTTACTCTTGCACTTGCCGCCATCACCTACAAACTGATAGGCTCAACGCCCATCATTAAACTTCATATTCCTCCTACCTCTGCACAGCGTGAGGAAGTTGTCGGCGGTCTTGGGAACAGTATCGGAATACAAGGCAAATGTCACTCGTTTGGGCTCCTCCGTGCCGACCTAACGTGGAAGGGGTGTAGACAAGTGCATCGGACGGCTGATGAGAATCACCTTGATGTCCATCCAGGCCTTGGGGAGCTTCGATAAGTCGTGGACAGGCGGCAGCTCAACATCAGCCTTCTCCGAGTAGATGCTATGACCGAACATTGCACCGAACGCGGCCTTCTCCTCAGACAACGCCTAGCCAAGCACAACTGGCGCAGCAGAGAATCAAAAGCCTTGACCAACGATGGATTCACGTTTGTATCATCGACACCAACGGATGAACAGTACGAGACTGCAACGCCGGGTGCTAAGCTGAAGCAAGGTGGAAGTATCTCCGTCAATGGTAAGTTATATACGCACGATGCATGGGAGGTGTGGTACTACTGCCGCCGCGAAAGAAACCCCGAATAGCTTTTATTACCTCCTTAGCCCTCTTCTTGCAGTCAGCCAGAGTCGTACGGATCTCCCGGTTCTGAGGCTCTGCCCGAGCTGCTATAAGAAGCTGCTCCTTGGCGTCCTTATAGGAAGCTACTTCCATCAAGGCAGCACCGTAGCGGAAGTGGGCCTTGGTCGATTTCTGAGGGTGAGGAATGCTTCACAGTCAACCAACAGCAGCGTTGGTGCATTACATCGTCGATCTCGACAGCCTTCTTGCCGTAGTCAACAGCGGAATACCAATCCTTCATTTTCATGCAGGTACTACCAGACAGCAATCCGACACGCCCCCAAAGATTGTGCCCTCTATTACTTTGCCATATTCAAGTAGCAGGACAGCAGGACCTTATCCTTATCCTCCTTGTCAGCTCCCGACCACGACGATGTCTGCTCGAAGTAGTCAACTCCCTCCTTGTACTGTTCCAAGGCTTCCTCGTACCTGACCACACCATCAATGATGAAGGCCCTAGTCTATCAGGACTTGCTCACTCGCCAGCCTTGAAAGCAGCATTGCCCTTCTCCTTGCAGGCCGCCGCCGCGGCAACCTTCTCTTGCTTCGACATACTCCACTTGTCACTGACAGAGAGATACCATCACCCAAAGCAACAGCAGCAGCGGTATGAGCTTACGGCTTGCCGGGCTTGAAACTGAGCAGCTCGACGTCGAACTTCAACCAGGAGTTGGGAGGGATCTCTGCGCCAGCCCCCATAGCGCCGTAACCATAATCAGGATGGAAGGTGAAGATGGCGCGCTCCAACCGATGCATGCTTGCAACGCCTTCATCCCAGCCCTTGATAACCTACAGTACCGCACTGACCGACCCCATGTTTAGCGTTGTGATCATTGTTACCTGCCCCTTGCCGATGGTGAACTTGAACGGGGTGCCGCGCTTCCTGGAGGAGTCAAAGACCTCACCACTGTCCTTCAACCAGCCAGTGTAGTGCACCTATAGTGATACTAATGCATCGATATCCGCACTGCAACCCAGGCAGCTCACCTCAACCTCATCGCCAGGCTTGGGGCACTCCTCGCCAAGTCCCTCCTTAGTGACTTCCTTCACGCAGTGACCGTCACCTACAAGACAAGCCAGAATAAGAACTATCAGAGATTCCGGAACCATTCCCCTTTCTACCGGATAAGTCCTCAGTACGAAGTACTATTGGCTCCTCCTGGATCTCCTCAGTATTCGCGGCGGAGGGTTTCTGCTCTTGCTCGACAGCAGCAGACGACGACGACATTAGAATCGAGATGATATAATTAGACCTGTCAAGGCTTGAGTTGAACCCAGGAGAGTCAAAGCTCTTAATGTACCAGCTTGAAGGTGACGCATGACCCTATCAAGGTTACGGACCGCCCTAAGGTGAGGGTAGGGTTGTGATGGTGACACAGTGACACAATTGTGACGAGGATGTCTACGATCGTCTTCAAGAAGGTAATATTGCCTTGTGAGCCACCAGTCGAGATTCGAGAAAGCTGGCCTCGAGACTCTCGAATTTCCTGTCGATGTTGATAGCCGACTGTTGTTTCTCGGGAGCTACCGCTCCGAGGGGGGTTATCAAAATGACTGTGGATCGTCGAGGATTCGAGCGTGCATTGGAAACTAGGAGAAGCAACTCTCAAGGTGACAATCGGAGCACATCAACACATGAGTACACCATTTCTAATCAACATCAAAGAGGATTGCTGATCTTCTCGCGATGTCGTCGGGTGCCTAGGGCGATCACTCCTTCACTCTTATGTACCTCACTGCCAACCTCCATGAAGCGATATTAGTCATACCATATGAGGTACTGTCCGACGGGATCTCGGCCCTCTTGGGCGTCTGCCTGCCTCGCCTCAAAGACAACTTCGAGCGTGCATGAATGAGGATTAAATACAAGTCATTCCAAGCCTTCTTGCCAGTGTCGTGAAAACGGACTTGAGCGATGATAAAGCCGCCAGCCTGGATCATCTTGTTGTCAGAGAAGTTCTTCGTCACATCCTTCACACCCATAAGCTCGTCAATGACTTTCCCGTGAGCCACTTCCACCTCCTCGTCCATCTCGTCCCTCATCCAACCTTCGTACTTGCCAGGTTTCAGCCCGGTGAAGTCAAAATATTTCCTAGCCGGAAGCGATCTCAATCTGTTACCCTCGCACAGCTCCTTGAGCTCATCTTCGACCGTATACAGCACGTGCTCCATTTCTGCGGTAATCATCTGTGGCTCTCCCTTGACCTTAAGAGTATACTGAACGTTCTCGAAACAACCTTTACCGTCCTTTCTGATATCGACCGTGAATTGCTCTGTCTCCCCATTTTTGTCCAAGGCTAGAATGGTAGCACTCGCAGCTACATCCAGTGTGGCTTGTGTTTGATTCATTACAGCCCAGTGTAGGCCAGTCGCGATGGGTAGCACCCTCCAAGCATCCAAGGCTGCGAAGTTGTAGCGTCCAGTCTGATTATGAGTGTTTTCGTAGTCTTTGTTTGACGGAAGGAAGAAGTACGTGCGAACCTTTCCCTCACCGTAGAGGATCCGCAAAGGATGAAGGTTCGCCGTGACGATACCCGGTAAAAATAACGCTATCAGCTGCTGCTTAACCATGTCGGACAGTAGAGACAGGAAGATCTCCGGAAAAAATTAACCTGGGGCGAGCGAGATTGCAGTCGAATAGACGATGACGATTTGACAAATTATGAGACCATATACGAATGGTGATAGTTAGTTGCTTGCAGCAGCGGCCATGGACGGGCCTTCTCACGTTGATTGAGGGAGGCGGAAGCGCGCGTCATGCTAGGCATTTCAACGTTACTCTTTCCGATGGCGCTGGGGGACTCTATCGACCCTGAATTGGGTTATGACCCAGAGCTGCTCACTAAGGCCATAGCCCGGGCCTTACCCCCTACCTACGACTTCGAGATCCCTCAGACGATCAGTAAACTACGGAAAAGGGTAGTAATGGCGGGCTCAACTGGAGCACACGGATTCCCTTTAGAAATGCACTCACGTCGCACTACAGCTCCCCGATGGCCTTCTTCAGTTCGCCACGGTCCTCTCCGATATCTTCAAAAAGTAACTGCTCGTGTGACGTGTGTCTGGGGACTGGCATATCTTAGGTTTTGCACTCCATATCTCCGCACTGTGACGATTGTCGCTGATGCCGTTTTCGGAGCCTGCTGCATTGACGATCTTACTTGTCGGGCCATTGGGGCGGATGCAATGGTACATTATGGTAATGCTATAGGGTTGTGTACGATTGAGCGAAGTGATTGCTCTTCAGGTCACTCTTGCCTTACTCCAGTGGATCAAACTGTGGTTTACACCATGTGAGTTGAGTGAACCTATTCCGTATCTTACACGGCTGAACTTTAGATACGTTCTAGTACGTATATCATACGACGTGAATCACATGACAGCATCACTGGCCGCCGCTGTCCCTCCTGAGCAAAGGCCCGTAGCACTCATGGCAACAGTACAGTTCTCACAGATGCTTGACGAGGCCAAGGACATAATGAGGAGGAAGTAGTACGGCTGAGTCAGAGGGGCGTAGCGCTCCGCTGTCGTCAATAACGTCCATGGCGAATCTCGCATCGAACTTGTGTGTTACCATGTTTACCGCATATGAGCACGCCTCTGATGGCTGAAATGTGATCAACGTCAGGTACGGGTGGGAGGCTGACGACTTGTTCGTACCGCAGATAAAACCCTTGAGCAAGGGAGAGGTAGGGCGAGCTACACCATCACTACAGCACTCTATCGCTTTTATGCAGACCTTGGGCTGCACAGCACCATCTCTGGACGATTGTGCGAAGACTATTTACTACGTAGCGGACGGCCGATTCCATCTGGAAGGGGCCATGTTGGCGAGTCCGACGATTAAGAATGTGTAATGATCGACGGGGCTATCGTGCTCTGATGGGTCGCCGTAGGTTGCGATACTGCCCTTATACAAGACGACTGTTCCGTGAGGGGTTGGACCAAGAGAGCATGCACAGGACTAGGGAGGAGGAGATAGAACGGGCGAGGGCGTCCAAGAAAACTGTTGGTAGTAGAACTTAGATAAGCAGTCATGGTGGGACTGTGGGGTCTCAGGACTTATCCTTGGGACGCTTGGCCGCCAGGGGTCCGTGGGAATCTTGGAGTCGGTCAGAGAGATAATACATAACTCTGGCAGAGAGACAGTCACTGTCCTGCTCAGTGAGGTAGTAGCGGTGGGAGGCCGTCGAGCGGGACTCTTTGATGCGCAGATCACTACGGAGAAGCTGAGAGACCTCGGGGACTCTGTTGGGTGCTGGGTGGAAGTTGCATGCCCGAGGTTAGCGCTCGATTGGGGCGCCGCAGAGTAGGATATCATCGCCTTGTACGCGGTCAATAGAATCTCTGTGCTCAGTTATTCGAAGGATGCTCCTATGCTGTCGAGCTACGAGGCGTGCGTTGCTTTTGGGAAGGAGAAGTGATAAGGCGTGCAACGTGTGCATCTGACTGCCGTGACTTGCGCGTTCACGGTTCAATTCGATGCTTTGTCTTCTGAAGATGAGCAACTGACTCGTCGAAGAGCAGTTCTTCATTAGTAGGGATCGTGCGGGGTATCTCTCGTTCGTAGGTACGGTCGTCCATCATCCAACGGCTGTTCATCATCATCCTGCTGTTCCAGCAAGACTGATGCTGAGCCTTTGCGCTACCCCATGGACTACTACTCGAACACCGGAGGGGTGTGGTCGAACTATCGCGCTAAAGGCGGCTTTGGTGGATCTCAGAGCGGACAGTAGGCCTCTGTAGTAACCTGCCCGCTGATTACAAGCGTCATCCTCAGATACACTTTCTGGCACATGGGGCCTGGCAAGGCAGCGGAAGCGGCTAGGCCTGTGGGTGCGAGTACCGCAGCGGCCGTGGGGCGATGACCACGTCAAGTTGTACACTGAAGTTTCTTCTCTTCTCGACTGCTTCTGCCATGAGTTCAGTCTGGAATTAATGGTTCGTTATCGCAGCAATTGTTGTTTTTTGATCATCGACTTTAAGTCACGATACTGTCTGCCACCGGCTTGATACCACAACGATGAGCTATTACTCCAGCTCAAACTCAGCTGCCGCCCCTACGATAACGGCTACCGCGCAGGACTTCCAGATTCACGCCTTGGAAGTTCAGCTGGCGGGTGTTACGGAGGAGCGCGACGCTCTCGTCCGACGTCTGAAGAAACATAAATTCTGGTCTTCGTCTTCTAGTATGTGGATACTGCAGTTGCAGGAGAAGCAAGAGTAGGATGCCTCCGATCGTGGCGGCCGAAGCCTCGTGTTCTTCAGAGAGATCACTTCGTTGCAAGTGAAGATGGCTAACATGGAGGCAAAGCTGGCGGAGGTCTCGCGGGACTCCCAGGCGGCAGCGGTAATTACACCACCGCTGAGCGCCCTGACGATGACTGATGGGGAGTGTCAGACGGACTCGATGGGTGATGAGTTGCGTAAGTTGTGGTATGTAGTCAGCTGCTGGTTAGCTCAGGCTCATCGGCATGTTTTGGAGACCAGCAAGAGGAGGACGGTTCGCCGTCCTACTTCCCTTCTATCAACGCAGCCCTGGCCAATGCCTCGAAGGCAGACCTGGAGAAGCAAGTTAGGGAACTACAGCGGCAAGTAGAGGTAAGAGAAACATTTTCGTGCGTGGATTCCCTCGTGGCATTCTAACGTTGGAGGAGAGCTCTTAAAATGGCGGTCAGAGCGTCGCTTTCGTGTGGTTTAAGAGTATCTAAGCTTCGTTACAGTCGAAGGCAAAGGCTCGTTCTCTGGTTCGTTGTTGCGATTAGTTTCGGGACTGATAGATGCAACAGTCTTCCAGGACAAGGTTCCCTGTAGGTGATGCGGCCGAAGGTCTCCCAGTACTACGTTTTGAGCTCTGAGCTGACCCGGTTGAAGGAGGAGAATCGGGACGGCCTCGCCGGGGTCGATATTGCTGGTGCGGAAGGCCGAGCGATGGCATTACCGTTTCCTGTTCACGCCCTGTTTCATTCAGTGGACACGTCGGGTCTCCTGGGCAGGGACAGTGTATCCACGCAGACGGACTCCTCGGTGGCGTCCCGCGGAGGTAGTCAAACAGTGGCAGCCTGGCAACAGGTGAGAGGAGGAGATGCTCAACCTCAATGACATCATCATCGTCATCTGCCGGCGATGGTGCCGACCGCCTTATTTTCGCGTGTTCCTCCGTTCAATAAGCTAATTCCGAAACTCAGGATCGCTGTAGTTGAACTTCACACGTAAAATGTGGTTCCAGAATCGATTCCGAATTTCAGAATTGGTTTCATGCATCGTGTATGTCGTCGGTCTTCAGGTGGGGCAACTCCGAGACAAGCTACGAGACACTGAGATAGCGTTGAAGAGGTCGCAACGGCAACTGTCTGATCTCCAGGAGCAGCATGCTCGTGCGGGGGCAGAACTGAGGGCCTCCTGGGCTAAGCGGGAGGCTGAGACACGCACGACGGCGGCGGGCCTGTGCCCCTCTTGCTCGAGATCCACTAGTGGCAGTGAGAAAGGCGACAGCCCCTCAGCGAATAAGGAGGCCGAGGGGCGACTAGAGGAGCTCCAGCTTGCCTTGAAGACGTCACAGCAACGAGCTGATAGCTTCGCGAACGAGCTGTTCAAAGCACAGGATGAACTCAGCACTGCCAATGGCCAGCTGATACAGCAGAGACGGAAGATGGCTGAGTTGGGATCTAAGGTGGGCTATCCTTCGCTACAGGGAATGTGATTCTCCGCTGTTTCAGGTCGATTCATTGAAAGCAAAGCTGTCAGAGCAGTATGAGCTTGCGGCTCAGAGACGGGAGAGTGAGGAGTCTCTGGCTGCCAGCCGTCAAGAAGTGATCGACGAGCTCAGTGACCAGATCCGAGCCTGGGTGGCCTCTCATCGAGGTGAGTACGCTCGGTGGCGATTCTACACGCCACTGTGCGTTCTCAGATCTGTCGCAGAAGTACCAAGCTTTGGAGCATCAGGCGGAGCTGGCTAGACTCGATGCGACGGACCGGGCCTCGGAGTTGTCGCTGGCACAGGCCACAGCAGACAAGGCAATGTCAAATGCACGAGCGTTGAAGATAGAGTATGCTGAGGTAAGGAATATTATCTACGAGGAGACACGATGTTGGCCAATACCTTGGTCACTTGCTCTCTTGCTCGATTCCCCAGGCATCATGCTCGATATGAGATTACCATGTATTACGCTCTTGTCTGAGTTCTCACAACATCCCTGCCCCTTGTTGAGCCTCAGCCAGGGCACACTGGTTTCTCTCAGCTCACGAGCCAGCTGGCGATTGCCCGGCGGCAGCTTGACGAACTGAAGGCGTCACATGCAGGCATCAGACCTGATGATACTCTCTGCAGTATACAATCTAGTGGTAGGTGACGCAAATGCTGCAGCACCCCCTCGGCACTCGCGTATCTTAGGTTCGAGCTCGTCAGTGCCATCCCAGGGCCAGTCGTTCGGCGGCAGCTCTTCGTCTGATGGGTACCCTATAGTACAAGTTGCTGATGCAGCCTCGTCACGATCAGCAGCGTTGGTCCAACATCTGATTCGTCGAGGCTCCTACCAGCGTCGCCGGTAGTCGTCAGTTTCTTGTCGTTCCCTGTAAAGTTATCGCCCTTGTACGATTCTCGCCGCATATCATTACAGCCACTGTACCTTCCAACGCTACCGGCCACGTTCCTGCCACCCATTGAGCGCGTCTTCGACTATATTTAGTTTCGCGTGATTACCAATTGCCCTGCGTTGATAATTAGGGGTGCCGGGTGAAGATGATGCGCCTCTCGTCTCGAGTCCGCGGCGGTCTTCGGAAGACCGGGAAAAAGGAGAGTGTTCAAGAATGAGAAATTCTGTTTTTTCTCGGCTCGTGAGAGGGCCATCAACTGCAGATTATCTAGAGGGATAACCTACTGAGGGATTGCCGTCTGCTAGGACGCACTCCATAAGCGAATAAGCTAGCAGTCTGCTAGTAGCAGATAACAACTGCAATGACTATGGTTGTATACATACTAACCTTCTCTACTTGAGTGGGCAAAATCCCCAGTCACCCGATGGCCCTTAGTATGCAGTCGGGGGTAACTGTCGGGTAACGCTTCTGAGCTTCCGAGCGGGATGAATGCTGGTTAAACATGACTGTAGATTGCGTCATTGCGTAGCAATAATCCCCCACTCTCTCCGATGCTCAGATTGGCTACGTCATAGTCAATGCCGTGCTGTATTTGAGGATTCCGTGATGGAATGCCTGACGGGAAAAAGCGCTTCTCTGGGCCCATTGCACCGATGCTTACTGATGCGTTGTAGTTCTCCCACTGGTGAGGTAGTCTCTGCTGCCCTATCCTTCGGGCTAGTGTCCTTGTCATCATGCTCCTTACGCAGTTGTATCATATCATCGTACACTAGCCTGCTCCGACTAGCATGGCTGGTATAGTGTTTGAATGGCCTCGTTTGCGAGGGTAAATGGATGCTGTAGTCGTCTTGTGGCTTCGAGAGCCTCCCACTCTGCGGTACCACTTCAAGTGCGGCACTTCAACAAATCCTGTGGTCTAGTCGGCTACCCTAACGTTGGAAAGTCCACAACCTTCAACGCCATCGTGGGGGCCCAGTTAGCAGAGGCAGCCAACTTCCCATTCTGTGAGCTCCACTATCTCGTCCAAGAGCAGGTTGTGAAGCTAGGTACGATCGAACCGAATATTTCCAAGGCCAGCGTCCCCGACCCCCTCTTAGATGACCTGGCGAAGGTGGAGGGGTCCGCTAAGAAGGTCCCCGGGCAGGTGGATCGTCCGTACTAGTCGCCATCCGGCGTATCGTACCTTCCTCAGTTGGAAGTGAGGGACATCGCGGGCCTCGTGAAGGGGGCGAGTGAAGGGCAGGGGATGGGAAATAGTTTTCTTGCTAATATTCGCCACGTACATTGCATCATTCAGGTCCGGGAAGGAGTGGGGATGCGCGTACGGCCGCTGCGCCTAAGATGGTCGTGCTCAGGTTGTGCGTTGTTTTTCTGATTCGAGGATAGCTCACGTGGACGATCCCGTGAACATCGATCCAGTGTCCGAGTTTGAAGCCATTTCCGTAAGGCCTCAGTCTCGTTTCGCTACCACACCTACGTCACATCAGGATGAACTCCTCATCGCGGATCTAGAAATGGCTACACGGAAGATGCCGGGTCTTCGAAAGCGAGCTTGTGCTGAACCTGAAGCTAAAAAGGTGGGCTCGGCCGCCGGGACGACTTTGAAACGACGGTCACGTGACAGCAGATGCTGCCGTTGTACGAGGCATGGTTGAAGGGCCTCGAAGAAGGAGTGCCTGTCCGCAACTTGCTCGACGTTGATAAGCTCATGGAGACCTTTGGATTGAGGGTACGCCGAGAGATGAGTCATCTCAGATGACCATTTGTACGACGTAGTCGAGTATAGGTCATGGCCACGGACCCCCTGCTTTGCGTTCTTATCACGGCCAAACCGATACTGGTGATGGCCAACGTCCGTCCAGAAGATGTGAAGTCGGGCAATGATTACACCGAGGCCTTACAGAAGCATGTTACGCAGAAGTGCACCCGAGGAGTAGAGCTAGTTGTGGTAGGGCGACCGGAGCCACTTCCTCCTGGCAGTTTTCTGTTCCGCACAGGCATCTTCTATTCTGGAAGAAGAGACGAGCTCCCTTGGTGACGCTGACTTTCTGGCCGAGTATTTGGACTCCTACGGCCTCACTGAGCCTCGGCTGCCTCGAATGATGGACAGTGTGAAGACGCTGTTGGGTAACAGAAGAGGTTCCCTCCAGCGGTCCAACTTATGAGCCTCAGGAGTGTCGCATTACTACACGCTGGGGAGCAACGAAGCGCGAGCATGGTTCATTCAGAAGGGAGAGAAGGCGCCAGCGGCAGCTCGATATATTCACTCCGATTTCGAGAAGTAGACAGGGGTGTCGCTGGAAGTGCTAATGATTATGTCGGGGATTGGTGATAAGATGATGTTGAAGAGGTCGCTAGCGATTGTGTTTGACGGGATCCACTTGTGGTTTCCATCACTATACGTGGTAGCTAGGAATATGCAAGAACGAAAGAAGGGTGTCTACGTTCGATGGGGTCTGCCGCTTCCCTGTCCACGCGATAAATTAGTGTGAGTGCATCACCAGGTTCTTCTTGACAGCCAAGCAGTGCCGGCCAGAGGAAGTTCTTAAACGCGGAGGCCTCGCGGGTGTGCGTGACGCTGGTGAGAGCCTCCAGGGTCACAGCAGCATGGGGCAGTCGTTCTCCCCGTGCCCGTTCAGGTTTGATCAGGAATCGTGGCAAGGACTACGTCGTGCAGGAAGGAGACATCCTCGAGTTCATCGACCGCAGCAGTCACTGATACCAACTTCTTCACGCATGTTTCCCTCACTGTGCAACACGTTTCCGTTTCCGAACGGACTTGCGTCAGTTAGCTATACCGCTTTTTCAACAACTCTCCACCTTTTGCAGTGAACAGTCTGCTCCCTACTAAGGTGGTTTTACTGACTTCGACTCGAGGCCTGATTTGCGTGGTATTGATCGTGCCGTGGTGGTACTCTCCTCTAGCTTCGTTCATGAGGCACTGTATCTGCAGATCAGGCTCATCATCCCCAGTTGCTTGTTGTGTTTATCAATCAGTGGTTCATTGCTCTTTGGTGTAATTACCGGTTTCACTGGTCGTAATCTGCTAGCGGGTATAGTGGGTCAGTGGACCGCGCAGCGCTCTCCCTGCTGCTGGATGTGGCTCGGGATCTAAGTGGCCGCAGCGCTGTCTGTGTCACGTCGCATTGTAACCTGGAGTATCGACGCGAGCTTGTCGCTGCTTCGTGCTCATCTCTCCACCGATAGTGATGGAACCATCCAGTTTCTTCCACTCCCGATTACACGCCAGGAAATAGTAGACGAAGCTGCGTGAGAACGGCAGCCATGGCTTAGCGGACTTGGTGATACGCCACAGGAGAACAGTACAGGTGCCCTTTCGGAAGGCGTTCTCGAAGGCCAACTTCATTCCGCTTTCTCGGAGCCCCTATCAGAAAACGAGGCCTGTGCAGTATCTTACGTTGTATAGTAATGGACGAGCCTCGCGGTACCGTGGAAGAGAAGTTCACTCTCTCCCAGAAGGCTTTGCAGGGAAGGTGGATCCAACACCCTTTGCAGTGTTTGCTTACCGTTGTGAAGAACAAAGTGTAGGAGAGCTCATCAAACCTGCCCGACCTGACCGATTTCTTGTTCGTCATGACGAGGATAGCGGCAGGTACTTCGAAGGCGGCGTCACCTACGATTTGGTGAAGCACTCTGATGGCCGACTTGAAGTAGGGCTGCCACTTGTCCGTGCTCACGCATGGGAAGTCTGTGGCTCAGGTCGGCGGCTACATTGGAGATCCAGAGTGGCTTTGCTTCTCGTCAGGCCGTCGACTATGCCGCGTTGGAGGCTCAACTGCGACGAGAAGAAGCAGGGCTTACGTCGGAGTCGAGCAGCCCTACTGAGAGGAGACAGTCGACTGATTTCACGTATGTCGTTGGAGTGTCACCTCGAGATTGTGTCGTTACTTTTCACTCTTCTTGTCCTCTCAATTCATTTTCTCGGCAGGATGGGAGCTCATCAGGCAGCCAAAAGCGCAGCAGCTGCGAAAGCGTAAGTTCACGAGCGCTTGGATCTCGGGCCAACATCGCTGACTGGCTCTGCACTGCACTCAGTGCGACTCTCATGTCTGTGGTTAACGGTTGGTTCTTTTGAAGGTACTCAATCCTTCGCGACAAAATCATTCTCTGGCTTGGCACCACCAACACTAATCGAATCGACAGCATCGTCAGGAAACGCGGCGAGATCCACCATCATTTCGAAATACCCGGGATGCTCGACGAGAGTCTTTCCATGTAACTGTGAAGGCCAGGGTTCTCTCATAGAAGCGGCGCTCCGTCATGAGGGTAGCTTCGCCGCGTCCTCGTGCTCAGGCTCAGAAACGACTACGACATAGAATGCTCTCACAAAGATAAGATGACCTTTGTGCGCTTCACCTACGACCAGTGGAGGACAGCGCTCGAGAAAGAGAATCTCGAGATTGCCGAGGGTCGCTCTGGCGAGTCACCGGGTAGCTCAACTCGACCTGTCGGCCGACTCTACAAAGATGAGTTCTCAGGCGCCCCAAGTTCCCCTCGCAAGCGGTGCCTTTGTGTTTCCTATTCTTCCCCCACCAAAAGGGATGTTGGTAAAGTAGCAGCTGAACTCAATCTCGTTACCGAGGGTACGCTCCTCGAATCCGAGAAGGTGAGCGCTGTGCTTCTCCACCTGCAGCGGAATCGTCCGACCAGATTAAACCTTTGCTCGGAGTTCTGGACCGGTATGTTATGGATGTTGAGACTCTTCGCGACACTAAAATTGGACGAATCGTCCGCCGATATTCCCGGCATGAGGATCCCGACGTGCAAGAGGTGGTAAGCCAGTCTGAGTTTTGTCCGAGCGTTGGCTTTCAGGCTAGTAGAAGCCTCATCGCAAAGTGGAAAGCTGTATATCGGGACGCTAAAGCTAGCGAACATTAGAGCATTTCTTTTTTTCAAATTCTGTGGCTCTACTCTCTCGTGTTGAGCTAAGAGTGACGTAGTTGCGTCGTGAGAAACGGGTATCGAACACAACATCAGATCTTATACAAAAAACATCGTCATGAACATCATCGTAAACATCCTATAAAATCATCAGTATTGGATATAGCCAGCAACAGTCAGCCATACGAGCTGCCCCCAGCACTCAACCGCGTCTTTGCTTATTGGCGCGAAGTACGCCTTCCCAAATTTGGTCTCATACTTGGGAGTGCGGTTAGATTCGGGTTCATCCAGGTTCCGAAGTCTTCTTGGAGCATCCGCGTCTTGCGAGGGGTCTACTTGTAAGGCCTCGGATTCATTCCAGAAATGTCCTCGCCACGTGTGTCCTAGACCTTGTGCTCGGGCTACTTTTTGGGATGGTGCCTCCACTTGCTCTGCACCGCCTTGCCTCTTTCTGGCTACCGTTAAGTCCGCACTGACTGGCATCGTCTCCGCAGGCGGGAGCTCAAGGTATCTTCCCTCGGGACTGGTAGACGCAACTGGAGCTACTCTCTGCTGTCTGCTAAGATGCTCGCCGGTAGTGTCGTCACTCGTCGAGGGCTCCATGGTGACGAAGATGAAGTCTGATGGTAACGTTTGTCGTATTTATGCAACTTGCAGAAGCCGAGACTGATCGTACCATCATCATAAGACCGTATCATCTTCTGAACACAGCAGGATCTTGGACAGCGGGGCCGCCTCCAAGCTCGGTCTGAAAGCCCTCGATACTTCCCTCATCTCCTGCCATGGGTTGATCTTCGCCAAATGCTCACCCATGGCTGCGATTCTCGCCGGACTTGGCCCTGACTGCGATCCTCCGATCCCCCAACAGTCTCCTCTGAAATCATCGGCCAGCCTTCCCAACAACGGTTTCCCCTTGTTGCTTGTGCCAACAAAGGACATCGTTCCAACAAGATACGAGGTACCCTCAGAATGAGTGAAGTTCATGTCGACTAACGGGACTACTATTTGTGGACTAGGAAGGTCGATCACCATCGTCAGATCTGCCAAGTCAGGTATCTTTGATTTATCAGACTCTCTTATACGGTAATGGCCGACCTTGTCGCGTAAGGGGCTGTAGAGAAGTTGGAAGCGATAACGAACGGTGGGGCGGGACAAAAAAGGCAGCCTCGCGAGGTTGAGTAGAATAAGGATGCGGATGTTAGCAGACATTGTGCTGAAGGGTGGGGTAAGGTGCCACGCAGCTCCAACTGCCAACGAAAGTTCCGCTGAAATCACGACTCCGCAGAGAAGAGACATCGCTTGAACGCGAGACGTTCTCTCCGATTCTCTCGAGGGACATACATATCGGGAGTGACGCCATCGGTGGGTCACTTCGGCCCAGAATGGTCCAATTGAGGCGAGCGAACTCAACTTCCGCTCGAAGTGTATTGATCCACCACTGAGTAAAGCGCAAGATTGATGACTCGGAAACAACTCCACTAGCCGCCCTCGTCACTCGAGGGGCCTCCTACTTCATGCAACCGATGTAATCGTAGGCGGAATACCATGGCGGTGAGATAGGGCTCACCACTCCTACTCATACCTACAGCCGGCACCTTGGTCAACCTAAGATACTCATCTGATATACCTTTCCCGCATGGGAGATTCTCGAACCTCGCGCTCGCTCTGATGTGCTGACCCTTTCCATCGTCACCTGAGGTAGTTCGAGTGGATCAGCGACGTACGGTCCTCGGCGTACACTGAACCCCGGCGATCTCTAGCGCCTCCACAATCTTCCGAATGCACAGCGGGCCAATGCCTGGACGCAGGAAGCACTTGGATGGCTACACAGGCTACGAACGACTTTCGAACCCATCCCATCGAAAACCCGCTTTACCTTGTATTTCGACGCAAGGATGCTCTCGCAAAGACAGCGAGATGGCTCCGGCCAGTTTGACTCGATCCGACTCGGCACTGGCAGTCAGCCTCGGAGGCGTCGTCGTATCGTCTCGAGCCTCGGAACATCTCCGGGTCTTGTGGAGTGTGACCCAACTATTGCGCTTAGCGAAGGCTGCAATGGGCTTTCATCGAGCGAGTCATCAGTTTCCCCTTACCTCCCATGCTTTTGGCTATCTCCTCGGTGGGCCCAGTGACCTCCATCTCAATCGGCTTCTGCTCATCGGCTAGTTTCATAGCGGCGGCGGCCGCCTTCACAGCTGTTGAGATGGTCTCCGTGCCAACCTGAGAAGACGGTGCTCTATGCTCGCGAAGAAGACCGCAGTCTACCGCCTCGAAAACGAGCATGTCGCCGACTCTTCGCAAGTAGAGATGAGCCATCCTGCCAAGCTCTGAAACATCTGACGAGGACCGGTGACGCCCGCTGACCTCCGACACTCTTGCCTACCGGCTCGGCGGGAAATCCTGAATCTGTTCTCGCAGGCCTCCATCTCCCTCGTCGCCATTCGTCTTGCGACCAGCAACGGCCGAGCTAGTGTGAAGAATCCGCAGCTGTAACTGAGCCGCCGAAAGGGAGAGGGCCATCGCAGCATAAGGCGGATACTGGTGATACGAAGGGGAGTGCAACACTGAGCAACATTGTCAGAAACTATCATCATCGCTCATGTCAAGGTGCGATCAATTTCAAAGTCATCTTCGAGACGAACCCGAAGGTTGATGCCGCTGATGGTAGTCTCCCCAGAGCGTGAGTAACCTGCACATACCTCTGGACGACGGCGATTCATTCGAGACATACCAGAGTCGCTTTGCACTTGATAAAAGGAGGGCCTAGCTAGCAACTCCCCTGTGAGCTTCTCCTTTCGACAGAACTCAGCAGTTACCGTCATGGCCTCGGCCATCTTATGAACACAAACCGGTCCGATGCCTGAGCGTGGCCAAGAGCGAGTCATCCAGACCTCATGATGAAGGTGGGGAGAAGCTCTCACCGTGCAGGTCCACGGGTGTCCTTTCTTTCAGTGAGCTGGTGATCGCTCCCGCCAGAGCGTGCACACGAGTGGCTGTTGAGACTATCAATGCTCGGGTCTCTTCTGGTAGCTCAGGGACCAGTGGAGCATCCGCTAAGCGAATCACTAGCCAGATCTCGTAGTCCCGCCGTTCTAAAGGACGTGCGCTTCCGGCTATGAGATGGTCAGAGAGCTTACGTGAGTTCATTATCATACCGGGGGCGGGGCCGGTGAAGTGAACGTTCAGAGGAGTGGCACGGCCGAAACGCTGTGCAGCTATGGTGGCTGCCTTCACTGCGCAGTTGATAGGATGGGCACCCATCTGAGGAGATCTACGGAGTATAACCGACGGTGATAGGGACCCACCCCCTGCAGGATGAGCGCGTCTCCAGGCTGTATGAGCACACCCTGAATCAACTGAGCCAACTCGCGAGCATCTGATGGGGAGAGCGCCGCCGTAGCGATGGGAGGAAGGGGATCTACCAGCCTCCTTCGAGACCCTGAACTTATCCTCAATAGCGAGTATCTCCGGCCCGGCACGGATTCCCCACATGTCTCGGTGTGCGGCGGATAGAGTGAGAAAGCCACGACATAGCGACGGCGGCCGTGGAAGCATCGAAAACTGAGCGCTGGTGACTTATTCACCATTGGTAAACACAAGCTCGGCTGGCTGTGAGAATGCAATACTCTCCTGAGTCCAGTGAGAGTCAATTGTTGTGAAGTGGCTTCATTTCAATGGAAATAACAAGATACAAGATTGAATGATATTAACTGCAGAGGTCTCACGGTCATGACCTGCTAGGCGCAGCAGCCTCATCATCAGCGGCAACAGCAGCAGAAGCAGCCGCAGAAGCAGCAGCGGCGGCGGCGGCAGCGGCAGTATCATCATCATCATCATCAGCAGCAGCAGGTTGTGTTGGTGGTGCCCGACGTAGATCTGAGACTGTACAATACCAACGAAACGCGATGCTATCAGTCACAGTTCACCTTCCCTCTTCCCACCCTCACGTCCCTCCTCGGCGGGCCCCTTCTTCGGATCTAACCTCAGCTGATTGCCCACCCCATCTACAGGCTCGCCGTCGGACTCTCCAGAGGACACTTCGACGGGCTTCGCATCATACCCCAGCACGGGCTCACTCTCTGATGACGTATCGCTATACACACTTGAGTCTTCTTCCTCGACCGGTCGCACCAGCCCCTGCTCTCTCAGCCTGCGGTACCGCTCCCTTATCTGCGGCTTTATGAACTTCTTCCAGTGCTCCTTCATACTCTGCCAGCTCCTCCCGGGCAGGACACCTGATCGTTCAACTGAGTAGAGGGATAGTGCCATAATGATGATGAGCTTACAATCCCGCTCAGCTTGCTTCCAGAAGCTATCTCCTTTGGTCGAAGGCGGTGGACGTCCCCTCATCCTAGCCCTCCTGCTGACCTCCTTCACATAGTGCTCCAACTTCACGTCCTCCACCATCGAATACTGTCTTCGTCTCTTGTCCTCCCGGTCCTCCCTGACGATCTGCTCCTCGAACCAGTACTCGTTGCCATCCTCTGAAGTTGCCATCGTTGATGTGAGAATGGAGCGAACAACTGCGAGCGAACAAGGTTATACTAATCAGAAAAACTGTCCTATGCGCAACTTGCGCTCTTCGGAGCACAACCCGTAGCGGCATCTCCCGATCACTGAAATAGTGCACGATTCCGATCTATCCCCATCAGATCGGGAGGGATGTGTAGCCTCGGGTCACGGAAAAGCACCCCTCACAATTCCTGAGCCACATCCCCCTGGCGCCAGAGCTAAGACGCGGAAGAGAGAACGATGGCCCGTAAGGATAAGGAGAGTCATCAAATCATCCAGCATCACTAGAGCGAATTCACTGTTCAGAGTACTGTTGATGAACTCGAGGCACTCCTACACGTGTCGTAGAAACTCTTGGTGAATGTGGTAAAGATTAGGAGGAGACCAGCGAGGGCGCTAAACAAAGGCATGATGCTACCGTGGTGGTGAAGGGGGTGGTGGCAACAGCGGTAGGCGAACATTCTAACTCTGCATCAGCTCGGGCTGCAGGACTTTCTTCCAGTGCTCCTTGAGGCCTTGCCAGGGTCGGTCAACGGTGCCCGCTGATGATGATGACAGAATATCCTAACGTCCTGTTGATGGTGACCCACCTGCCCTGAGCTCTACCGCAGCTAGCTTCCAGAATTTGTCGCCCTTCAAGCTGAGTCGCCGTCTGCTGCTGGGTTTCCGTTCACGCATGTACTCAGCAACCTTACGTGTCACATACTCGACAATTGCCGCGTCCTCTTCGGCAGTGTAGGGGCCCTTCCTAGGAACTGAAGTCTCCTCTTTGAGGAAGTCCTTCAAAAGGGCGGTGGCCATGATAACAGAGCCAAGGACGATCACGAACTACTCGAGTACTAGCGGACCCATTAGCAGATAGCCCTCAGGGTTCTGGCACAACACGGTTAAGCAAAGAATACGCTAATTTAGCCGGAGTGAGAACAGTAAGATGTAAAAATCCGAGTCAATCTTCTTTCGTATGCCTGGCAGGCGATCGCGGGGTACTTTCCAATAGAAAACTCGTGATTTTATTGTGAGCCTCGAAAGAAGCCTCGTCGTCCAGGCAAAGCTCCCTGATAGAGAAGGATGACCTAAACTCCACGACCGTACACCTACGGCTCAGTGGCACGAGCGATGGACAGGCGGGTGGCATTCGCTAGGTCTTCGCCGGTCGAAGCAGCAGCATCCGATGGGCATACCTGAACGGCAGCACGAGAGCAGCGCTCCTCACTATAACGTGAGTGGTAGGGTACTTACTTCAGGTAGCCAGTAGACGTCACAGTGCATGTCCTCAATACAGGCCAGAGCGAGGAAGATGAGGACGTGGCAGAGGAGATCAAGGCAGGTGTAGGAGCAATGGTCAGAGGTGTATGCAAGCTTCACAGGCTGCACCTGACCACACCACAACGCTCGACATAGCTGTTGTGAGTGGACGGTGCGGTACTGGTAAAAGACTCTCAAATGCTCCCTTCCGGAACTTCATCAATGATCTGCCGTTGGTCGTGGTGCCCTCGGGGAAGATGCACAGCTGGAACTGTGTCGAACCGCTCATGACGCCTAGGCAGCGTCATCATCTCAGAGATCACATCGGGCTGGTAGAACTCACGTTCCTGCTTGTCCCTTATCTTTCCCACGACCTCCTCGCGCTCCTTGGGGCACTTGCTACGGCTGACGAACCTGAGCTACACTCAAGAGGCGTTCTGCTCCGCCCTCCGAGTTACACGCAATCAAAAGCTCGAGCAAGCTGGCCGATGAGGAACATATCTCTGACGTCCTTCTTTGCCACAAAGGACAGGGGAGTGGCACCACAGCTCTCGAGGACCTGTTCAAGGATACTTCCGAGTGTGATGGTATTAAAACTGACGCGGTTAACTTCCTACGTATATATCGAGATACGACACGTGATTGACTGCCACTGTTGGGACCTTTCTCGGAGAAAGGCGCTCGCCATGTTGTCTCACTGTGAGGCCTGACGGGAGGGTTTGATGGGCAGTCACATGGAGGGGAGTGTTACCTAGTACACGGAGGATGATGTTGGCGCAGACAGGGACGGCGGTCGAGAGTAACTTCTCCGATGGTATCAAGCAGATGATGATGGCGAGGACATGTAGGGACGTAACGACGGCTATCTTCACGGGCACGGCCGTTGATGCCGCTATCTGAGACAATGACGGAAATCTTCGCTGTGAGCAGCGATATGTCAAATGAGAAGATTCGCAAAGATATCCGCCCGAAGGTAGAGCTTACCATGAGAAAAAGGTAATTAAGATTGCGAGGTGACGGGCGAATGAAGGACTTCCATGATGGAGGTACATGACCTGACTCGGTAAGAAAACTGAGCGCCAGCTGCCAGAGTTACGAGGCCTCACCAAAAACTCTGATGATTTTATCGGTGTCGCAAAGCATCGCCTGCTTGTAGGACAGATGCATACCAATGATGCATGCCAAAGTGAGAAGGGCGTAGCCCAACACGGAAACGACCATGAACCCCTCGTAAACTGAGTATCCCTGTGATGCCATCATCGCAGGGAGTCAACTAAGGCGAAAACAATACTCACCACCCTTGCAACAACAATAACGCTGGTAAATCTGCAGAAACATGTGAACAGAAACACAATTGGAGCATGCATTGGGTCATTCAACTTCCAGCGTGATTGAGCAGAATCCGCCGCTGTCATGTAGAGAGAGATGCACGGGATGGTCACGGTAGTCGGTGGTGCCACGGTGGACTATGGCTGCCCTCGGCCTTCGAGCTGCGGCTACACCCCGAGCTGAAACGACCATGATGTGAGCCGCTGATCAACGATTGCCTTACCCACAGCACCAGCCAGCTGGGAAGGGCTGACCCCCACGTTGTCGCCGTTAGTAACATGCAGAAGTCCTCGAGGGGCCAGATGCGGCACGGCCTTGGCTACCACGGTCTCGATACTGTGCAGCTTGGCATCTATGAACGCCGCCGACATACCATCCGAGCGCTCCATCAGCAACGCCTCACTTTTGGATTTCCGTTCTGTCTTGTCAGCTATGGTGGGCGGGTCGACTATGATGACATTGTAGCGGGTACTGTCGGGCAGCGCTTGCAGGTACTGTTCAACAGAGTTGTGTACCTGAGGAAGGGGAGTACGGATGGAAGGAGGGAGGCTATTGGTTTGCCTACGAATTGGACGACGCCTTTCCGAATTCCATTTTCCTCACAACTGAGCTGACCGAGTCGAAGGGCTTCTGCGTCTTTGTCAACACAAACCACCTGACGAGGTTCATTCGTCGATCAACAGCCTGGACCAGATCCAGGAAACGAAGAGTGCAAACTCGAACGGAAACTGAGGGTTTCTGTCTTCTGGCCAACCCCTCTGACGTAGTCTTCGCTGGAAAAAGTTTCCGAGTGCAAACTCCTTCCCCTTCTCCGGTTTCAGCGTAAATAGTTTCCATCGTTGAAATTTGACCACCGGAATAATGTCGATAACGGCTACGTTACCATCGCCGCTTCGGAGGTGGAGGGCGCGTGAGTAGTAGTAGCCTCGAGAGAATGTCCATCTACCTTCGATTTAGAGTGATGGAGTGATTGCAGCAGTTGTATGGCATATGAGCCACTGTAGCTGTACAGGTCCAAGGTTGATAATGAGCTGCCCGATGGTGCCATGGTAGATGCCAGCCTTTGGAGGGTCGACCTGTCCGAGCGACGATTGAGAAGGTATCCTGAAGTGGAGGAGGCCAGGTCCGACAAGTTGCTGAAGTTTATCCTAGGGTAAAAGCAGAGGACAACACGATGAGCCGCACGCTGGGGGCGGGAGATTATCAGCAGCCCGAAGGATGCGTTCCTGATGATTCGATTGTGGACGCTCAAGTCGCCAGACCGAGGCTTTCCTGACCGCTGCGACTTGGTGCGATGAGAGCTTACCAGGATTGTCTTTTATGTCAACGGCCATCAACACGCCATTTTCGTTGATGATGACTATCGTATTGTCACTAGCCTCTCCAGATGGCGAGTCATGTGGCCCGTCGAAAGTGACGTCAGACAGCCCTGCTGGCCGTACCAACTATGAGGGAGGGAATGGCGGCGGCCTTCACGTGCCCACCGTTACCTCGCTATAAGCCTGCTGCTTCCCACCGCCAGCTTCCGAATATACGAACAGGGCTGTACTAGGCTCAGCACAGTGGACCTTTTCAACAGCCTTGATGAAGCTGAGGAGGGAGCCTTCAAGGCCCACGTTGGACAGCCGCATTACTATCACCGGACAGGGAGAGCCAACGAACCTACAGGAGGACAGTTTCGGTGAACTCAGGCGGCGGTCACCACACTTGTCGATGTAAAGTCCCGGGATGCCGTCGGACTCGCCGTGGAAAAGCCGGCAGCTGATGCTGTTCCCCGCCGAATCGTTTGCGAAAAACATCTCTCGGCGTTGAAGTGCCCTCTCGAGGAGGTGAATCGTGAAGCGCTGGTCGAAGACGCAATACCTGCGAGGTGAATGGTGACCTGCTCAAACGACTGAGCTATCACTCACGGGTCTAAGTCAACTATTCTGCCATAGACCACAGTCTTCTTAGGATCCACCAATGCCACCGCTGTGGGCGAATCCGGGAGGGATGATTCATCAGCCCCACTCAAAAGGACATTGCACAACACAGGAGGCATGCCGTCGAGTTCCTGCGGGTTTTCGACCTCCGACTTGTAACTGACCACGCACAGCTGGACGGAGAGACTTCCCAGGGATGGCCTACATCCACCCAGCTCGAGGGCTCTGACCAAGCCTCTGGGCTGCAGCGGAGCCGATCTTCAACCGCGGCCTGGTCGACACCGAGTCTCGCAATGTCGATGCTACACCTGCTCGCAGCGGAGATAGCCGTATGGCGAGGGGGGCCCCACAGCGGAACATTACAACCGCCTGCTGGATGAACTTGGAACGAACCACCCGAATTCTGTGACTTCAAACTGAACTGATATCGACTAAGAAACATCGTTATCGCTCCCTAAAGATGGTCACCAGCGTGATCTCCGGAGGCGTGAAGGAAGCATCAACATCATCCTCGGGAGCTCGGCGTAGCACATCCGTGCCAGCCTCCTGGTCGAACTCGAGGATGAAGTCTTGTGGCTTTGCCGCGGCATCACTCTCTCTGGTCTCCACTGTATACCGGAACCCATGACCAGATGGAAGCCGCCGTAGCGCGTACCTATCATTGGTGACAATTATTTTCAAGCCGTGAAAGAATTTGAAGGCTACTTCGCAACCCGCTCGGCTATTCGTCTGCATGTGCGACCCATCCCCTGGATGAGAACCTGATGCCAACAGAATAGTAACAGTGGAAGTGTCGATGCTACTACCTTCGACTTTTGCTTCTCCACGATCGCCTCCAGCACTTTATCAACATACATCTGGATCGGTCTATCTCTGCTCACCACAACGTCGATAGAAGTTCCCTCAAGTGGGGTCCTCGGAGTGTACCGAAGCTTCACCGAGGAGCTGCCAGAATCTACCATCATACACCCATAAACTGGAAACGTGAACATGCATGCAGCGTCCGTATCAACGCAAGGCCATCGAAGGCTAGAAACAAAAGCTCTCGCTGTGTATGCGTTATTAGACCACTTAACGACATCAAACAACCGCGATGGTGGCCGACTCCGATCGACGTCGATTCTCGGAAGTTCGTTTCCTGATGGAGAAGCATGACGCCTGGGGTTCTCCCCAGTGCTCCTAGCCGCGACTTACGGGACGGTGGCGTCTGAGCTAGGATATCCCACAGGCATCAGGAGATACACCTTCTCATTGGCTGGCCTGTTGAGGATGTTCCTGATGGCCGACTCCGCCCCCATCGGTGTTGAAGTTAGAGTGACCTGCGATGCGGAGGGGTATGAAGAGCGGAAGGATAGGTATTAGTACCAGTCCGGCGTTGTGTAAGGCACAGATGAGCATACCGGCTGCGATGCCGCAGGACTGTTCCACGTAGTAATGTTCTTGACGTTCGCCTGACATGTGAGTACCGCCGCGCAGCAGGTAGACCCAGATGGGACTAACCTGTGGATGCATCGACTCTATAGTTCTGCTTCATCATAACAATAAGATAAGGTGCTTCCGACAAGTACGGCTTAGCCACCTACAAACAGTTGTGAAGTGAACATCGACCAACCGCAGCAGCAGCAGTACTACCCGTCCATCACGGTGTAGGTCCCCAACCATCGGTGTCACGTCCTTCACCCAGCTACGCCGCATACGGCGATCGTAGTTCAGCTGCTCTTCACGTTCCACCACGTCACCTGAGGGCACCTCTCGCCTTGTGTTCCGTCATTCCCGACAAAGTCCTACGTATGCTTTCCTTAGCTTGTTGATTTTGAACTATAACAAACGTCCAGGGCTGGAGGTGTGCCCCACTAGGAGCAGTGCAGGCGGTCCTCACTGCGGTCATAACCACACTCAAGGGCACATCCTCCTTAGAGTAAAATCTAATGGACCTGCGCCAAGACTTCAACATCATCGAAGCACTCAGCGAACAACCGCCATGATGACCTTCTCGTGTTCATAAGTCTGAGGAACTTGCCAGCATTGTCCTCCATCTCGCCTTGATTTTGACGGTCGTGCCTGAGGGCGGTAGTGGTAGTGATGGCAGAACGAGCTGGACCGCACCTGAAAATTTCGTGACCCTGTAGGACCTCCTCCTCTGCAAGATGGTTGTCAGGATTGGCTACGAGCGACCCTGAACGAGGACGGCAGGATTTCCTCGTGATATCTGAGAAGACAAACATTTCGCAGGGCCCAGGCTTCCCTCCCAGGGACCCCCTCGTAGTACATTGATAAGTGGCAAAGAGGCCTACAGCACCAGCAGCACCAGCGGCTAGGCATACCCCAATCTTAGTGGTATCACTTAGGTTGTTGATGGTAGAGGAAGAGCGCAGGTCGTGGAGGGTCTGCATTGTAAAATTAAAAACTGCCAGGGGAACCATTCTGCGTGGTTGGACCTACCAAAATCCCGAGAGCCTACTCAACGTTCGCGGAAGCAACATCAAGTGTCATGCGCAGGCGCTCAGCACGTCTACGCTCTCTTCACCGACGCCAGCTCGCCCATCACAGCATTGATTCTTCGGTCGTATCGCTGCATTACCGCCTTCAACGCATCCGTTTCCAACTTCAACGTCCGATGATACTCCTCCCACCGGGACTCGTGCTGAGTATGACTGAGTGTGGGGCCAATACCCCGGCTGTGAGTGCAGTACATGATCATCATGCTTGGTGCGGAGATCCGCGAAGTCCTTCTCTAGGCCCTCCATCTAACACGATAAGGATCAACCTTCGCTGTCGGGTGGGCATCGCACAACATCCTGTTCCACCCTCTCCACAGCTGCAGTGCACTCATCCTCAACTGTCTTTGACATTTCTAGGAACTCCTCCACCTGGCCCATCGCAGCTGTTACTGAGTTCTGAGACGCCACAACGTGATCACCAGTCCCTACTCGAAATCTACCCCGACACTCCTTATTTCATCATTAGCAATGCCTAGGAGCGCCTCCAGGTCCGCCAGCCGAGTGCGGAGGCTCCGACCCTCCCCTTCCTCAAGCTGCTCGGTGTGAGCCATGCCAGGGTCACCCCCAGTTACACTCTATTATACTTCAACACGACACAACCATGACGAACTCAGAAACATGAATTTATGAGCGAGGCTTGGCCGGGGATCCTAGCCTCTCCGGCTGCCATTCAGCGTTCTCCTTCCACAATCCACTTGAGCGTTCCCCTTCCTCGGAGACGTATACTTCCTTCTTCCACACTGGTACCTCGGCTTTCAATAAATCTATTGCCTCAGAGACGAAGTCCTACAGATAGGGAGACCTCTGCCCCTCATCTCTGGTCATCTCAAGCACTCACTATGGCTGCTCTCCGGTGAACACTAGCAGCTGTTATGATGATACTCGCCTCTCCCACATTGACACGACCCAACCGGTGGAACGCGTAAACCGCCAGCACCGGGTGACGCTCCGGTGCCGCTAAAGTGGTGACTATCTGAAAGGAGCTGAGGTCATTATTAGTGCAAAGAGTGCTCCAATCACTTCTAGCATTTTCTTCTCTGCCATGCTCGTATGAGCTTCGTACACCAAGTATTCCTGAGCAGAACAATTGAGGACCGACTGCCAGCCAGGATAATCCTCCCTCCGTCAAACAAGGCTACTACCACTCGCTCTCCCTTCCCGCTGCCTTCATCTCTCCTAGTGACCCCGACAAAACTGCTGATTCCGCCAGCCCGGCCGCCACTAGCTGCAGTCACAAAATCCACAGATGCACTAGCGTCCAAGGGAGAGTGTGTGAGGGAGATGTGTATCGACGAGGCATCCATGCTGAGGGTGTTACAGTACAACTATTAACTGGCAATGACATACCTGCCCCCCCCGTTCAAAGTAAATCTGAGACTCAGAATCGCTTCTGGGATTGATTCTTATGCGTAAAATGCGGTTCCAGAATCGATTCTGAGTTCGGAATTGGTTTATTGAACGACCTTCCAAATGTCGCCTTCTGAGCGAGATGGGGGGAACTACCAGTAAGAATATTAAACAGTACGAGCAGTAACGTGGAGGTCACCTTGCTTCACAATCCTCCACTCGTAGTGATCATAACCTGCTTCCAAAGCATAGGGGCCGATAAGTATCTCTTGCTTGTCCTGTGTTTAGTCACCTCATCGTCATCTCCGTAATGGTTCTCTTAGACGGGACGTTTGGTCCGGTCAACTCGTTGGGCTAGTTCCACATTAGTGCGATTCATATTCTACTCGCTCCACTCATGCTGTTTCGATGATCATTCAAACTGATCATATCCTATCATCCGATCAGCTTCCTCTGTAGCGTCCTGGAACATGAACCTCACTCGACTTGACACCTCCCACCGCTTTCAGCTCTGGCGATGCTACGCCGCGATCTCGATGCACCGCTCCGCGGAGCATCCGGCTATACGGCCCAGGCCATAAAGCAGTCGGCCTGGCCAAGCTAGGGACAATAAAGTTGTGCACCGGTTGTACAACTCGCTTTCCCATAACTGTCCACTACATGAGGATAGGACTCACTCTCAGAGCCTCCCAACCCGACCAGACCAGCCGAAACATGAGATAATAGCCCTATAACTTAGGAGCTGCTCCTCAAGGAAGGAACGGTACCTCAACATACCTTCGAGGTATGCCCTGAGGAGGCACTCCTACGACATAGAGCCAATATCGGTAGATCCGATCCAAGTGCTCGCGGAAACTTCTGACAAGCGAGAATCGCCGCAACATTTTTTACGGCTTACAGGCTGCAAGTCACAGCTCGCAGGACGAGCCTCCCACGGAGAGCGTATGGCAACCCGTTGGCGCGGGAGTGAGTTGCCTTCATGGCGAGTCTCCACAGTTTCCACCATCTTCAACGACTACTTCGACGATCGGGGTTTGTTGTTAACATTCCGGAGAATTTGCGCATACAGAGCACACAATGTGAGCGCACGTACGCCTGCGTGCTAGTGTACGCAGGCACAAGCCCCTAGAGTTCTGCTATGCTATGCTGGGTGAATGGTATGAGACTGGGGGCGGTACGTGGATTCTGATTCGGAGGATGATTGTGAGTAGACCCTCTTCCAAATGTCGCTAGCAGTTGCGTGTTGAACTACAACACGTGGGCAAGCCAGCACAAGCAAGGAGGCTTTGGGGGCAAGTCTCTTTCGGTGAACGGGCTCCGAGCGCGCATCTGACGAGAGTTCTTCTTGGCAAGAAAGTTCTTACTGAGTCGTATGTGAGCTGCTCACGCCGCGCGAGTCACGCGTCTCTTTGTCGGTGCCAAAAACGTGAAGTACATGGTCGTACTTAGGACCACCCGATCGAACAGTGGAGTGTAATCATGAATGTGACTGATACCCCAATATGCTCTGAGTTGCAGCTACATTCGGGGCCCGAATTTTAGTCACTAAGATGCACAACTAAGATTTAGTGTGGGAAGCGACTTGTGATGAGCGACACTAGGGTGTACCCTCACGTTCTAGCCTGACTAGCTTCCTACACTATTGCCAAAGACTCTCATTAGTATGGCGGTAGTGCTGGGCGTCCTAAATCTGCAAGGCTAGACGATCTGGTCTAGATTGGCTTATCATCAGTGTGACTAAGTGATCGAAACTGATTCTGTGTTCGAGTCGCGGAGAAAGAAACACGACTGTTAATTGCATCGAATTATACTGGACGGACTGAAATGGACGTGTTACGGGATTCTGCGCACATCCATGTGCTTGCGTGCAGCATAGGATCCATAGCTAATCGTTGTGGTTGTTGGTCGCCCTGCGCGCGCTGCCCTAACTCTACTCTATAGTCACTCATGATGAGTTCTTGGCTATGCCTTTATTTGTTACCGTGGGTAACACGGGTAACCATCATGACGTTGATGCTCAGAGGAGACATATTCTGACTACTTTGATTCAACCTCGTTGTGATCTACCAGCTGTCAAGACGCTTATTGACACCTGCTGCAGTGTCAGTCTTGTGAGCGAAGATTATGCTAATGAGCTTCGGCGCCATGGCTTCTGCTGTCGAACTATCAACACGCCTGTGGAAGTTGGTATGGCAGCAGAAGGTGTTTCGTTCACATCTTCTTCGCTGCAAGAAGTACCTCTTGTCTTCAATGGCGTAGATGCTCATTGCGTGAGAGTAGAGTGTCCCATTATCAAAGATCTACAATGGCCTTTGATTCTTGGTATTAATCACTTATCTTTATTACATGCCAAGATCAATTGCCATACCCGAGTGGTTCAACTCGAACATGGAGGCTGGCATGCTACACTCAATTGTACTGCATCTACCGGTGGCGAGAAGAGTGCCCTGGTGATAAGCACCTATGATGTCATCAGAGCAGCATCGACGCAGACAATCTCACCAGGAGCCGATTAAAGTGCTCTGATTTCCGAGTCCAAGTTCTCGGAAAAGCGGCTTTTCCGAGCTCGGATAAAAACTACGAATTAAAGTGCGTTCTAAAATCCGAGCTTTTTTCCGAGCTCGGAAATCGTGGTACTCGGTTCCGAGTGAGGCGATTTCACGATTGTCGATTAAAGTGCTGAGCTTTCCGAGTTCCAAGTTCGAAAAGTTTTCAGGGTCTTTGGACTCCCGGAAATCCGGACCCGAGCTCGGAAAACCCACAAAACCACTCGCCAACAATGAGCGCTGACTCATAGAAAACCATCGAGTCTTCGCCAAGAAATCCCGACAGGAAGAAACGCTCCTCGCACGCAAAGATTCGGGGCGGAACTCGGTAACCGAGTACTTGGACTCGGAACTCGGAACGCCTTAGCACTTTAATCGGCTCCAGGTGTGAATGAAATCAAGGCATGTTTCGTTCATCATGCTTTGAAATTACCCGAACACCCCTGGCTTGTTGGAGTCAACTGTAAGTCTGCTTCGTTGTCACTCGTCGAGGGACCCATTGACCAGAGTGCTTTGTCTGCGAACTCTTCAACACCATTCACGGTACTCGTTGCTAACACTTCATCTTCGCCGACGAAGGTTTCGGCTTCGGAACCCCTTGGTCGTGTGATTAATCGCGACCCGCAGGAGTTCTCCGATGTTCTCAAAGACGAGTTGACTAGAGAGAGGCAGCTCTTGAATGAGGCCCGTGAACACGCTTTCGAAGATGATGCTAATCGTGACTTACCACCAATCGGTGATGAGAATGCTGACAAGAATTTTCCGAGAAGTGACGACCAATACGCCAAGGAGGTGATAGCAGAAATCCGTCTTGATGAATGCACCAACTTGAGTACTGCCCAGAAGAATGACTTGAAGAAGGTTATCACCAAGTGGTGCCGAATATTCCACCTACCGGGTGAGAAGTTCGAGGAGATCCGAGGATATAAACACCACATCGACACTGGTGATCACGAGCCGCTATACTGCACTCCGTATCCACTTCCTGAAAGCCAAGTACGGTTCGTCAAGAGCGAGATCGATCGCATGATCGCTGAGGGCATCTGTCGCCCCAGTGAGAGTTCATGGTCTTCTCCAATCCTGGTGGTGGCCAAGAAAGATGAGCACGGTCAGAAAGTGAGGCCTCGCCTGGTAATTGACTACAGGCGTCTAAACAGCATCACTCGCTTCGATGCCTATCGGATAGGCCCTATCCATTACCCCAGATAGAGACTCTGCTGTCGAGGTTAAATAAAAAATGTTTCTACAGTAAGTTGGATATGTACTCTGGCTTCTGGCATGTCGGTATGGCTCCCGATAGTATCAGTCGAACGGCCTTTACCACTCCATATGGTATTTTTGAATACCTGAGGTTGCCCTTCGGCCTCGTCGGAGCTCCAGCGACATTCATGCGCACAGTCAACAGTGTCTTTGCCGACCTTCTCTCTGAAGTCACAGCTGACAGCGGCTACTTCTTGTGCGCGTATATGGATGATTTGCTGATATCATCGTCTACCTGGGCAGAGCATCTCCAACATCTCTCTCGTGTGTTCGAACGTTGCGCACAACGAGGGGTGAAGCTGAAGCCGTCAAAATGCTATTTCGGCTATGATCATATCACTTACCTCGGTTACGTAGTCTCTAAAGAGGGCATCTCAGCAGATCCGGCGAAAACGGCTGAGATTCAGGCAATCTCTCGCCCTACTTGCCGAAAAGATCTGCAACACTTTCTCGGCTCAGCCCCCACAATGTGACGGGTTCGAGTGAATGTAACGGTAGAGGGTGTGGGCCTAGCGACTGGAACTCGGTAACGCAATAACTAGTGAGCTTGTAGAAGTAGCTGAGCTACGGAGACTTAGGGGAGTGACTATAGAGTAGAGTTAGGGCAGCGCGCGCAGGGCGACCAACAACCACAACGATTAGCTATGGATCCTATGCTGCACGCAAGCACATGGATGTGCGCAGAATCCCGTAACAGACGACTTTCACCTTTTTGCGAAGTGGCCACAGAACGAAGCTTCCGAATCAATTGCGATACACCCGACGTAGGGATAGCAAAGCAGTACCTCGCGAGGGCGGCGGTAGAGTACATAATCTTCAAGAGATGTCAGTGAAACCATTCTTATCTCCCAGCATGGATGCCGAAGGGTTCCGAGCTGGCAGTGGTCCGGTGCGTGCGAGTGTAGCTCTTTCCAGAGATTCTCAGGCTGTCACGGCCCGGAAGAGACTGTTGAGCAGCACAAACCAAGGTTAAGAATATCAACATCATCATAATGAGCATCATCTGCGTCGTCAGTGAGGACTCGTCACCGTCATCAGCCATTACGGAGTCATCACGTGAGTCCATCTTGACTATACCATTCAGAAGTCTATTCGGCGGATAAGGCCGCCTATATGGGGGTCGAGGATTTCACGTTGGCGGTTTGAGGCAGCAAATTAGCGGTAGGGTCGAGACGGGGGTATACAATTGGCGGATAAAGAAGTCATTTTAGCGGCAGGTCTCGAATAAGAAATCCAATTCCGCGAATAAGGCACGCAATTTCATGGTTAAGGAAATCAATTTCGCTGATAAGGACATCAATTTCGGGGGGTCAACTTGAGCCATACCGGAAATCTTCCCGCTGCTATTCTCAGCGTGACACAACTGCGCGATAGTGCATGACAGTATCTCATGGAATCCTGTTGGATTCGGGGGCCGGCGATGGCTTCTCGCCAACTTTGCTCTCATTTAGGATCATCATCATCTTTGCTCAGCCAAGACGAATACTGGATGGATAGAAGCTTAATTGTATAATGGATAGTAGAGAAGGACTCCTGTCATACTGAGATACTGTCATGCACTGTCGCGCAGTTGTGTCACGCTGAGAATAGCAGCGGGAAGATTTCCGGTATGGCTCAAGTTGACCCCCCGAAATTGATGTCCTTATCAGCGAAATTGATTTCCTTAACCATGAAATTGCGTGCCTTATTCGCGGAATTGGATTTCTTATTCGAGACCTGCCGCTAAAATGACTTCTTTATCCGCCAATTGTATACCCCCGTCTCGACCCTACCGCTAATTTGCTGTCTCAACCCGCCAACGTGAAATCCTCGACCCCCATATAGGCGGCCTTATCCGCCGAATAGACTTCTGAATGGTATAGACCCTAGGCTCCACGTGGTAGATCTTCCCGTATTTGGTAGGATACCCGCCAGCGCCGCTGCCGTCCGTGGGGGCTGCCTGCGGGGCGGCTGACCTATCCCACGACTCTCGCTGCCACCACTCCACACGAGCGGCCTTCTGCGGCACCTCCATCGCTGGCACCGGATCGGCTCGCCTCTTGCCGATCGTTGATGGTTGTGGATCGACTCTTGCCCCCTGGGTCACAGGAGGAGTATCGGGCTCCTTCTCAATCTGTGTAGGCTCCATAGTAACGAAGAGGAAGTCGGACCTAGTATAAACTTTCGATCGCGCGTTCCTTTTGGAGAAGCCGAGAATGATCGAAACATCCTTTTCTGGATATATGACGGTGTTACCCACTCGGCACTCGGATGAGTCGGACGCGAAAACCCGCGATACTTTATTCAGCCTCTCGAAAACAGAATCCGCCGCGGCATGCGATGTCTCGGCAGTGGATACACGCATTCTTCTAACCGACCCTGCAATGGACTGTCAGACAGTCACTGTCTGAGTCCCCAACATACGCCTCGGAGGTGATATTCGAGCTTCCTGGGCACCGGTTGACAGTTTCTGCGTGGAGCGGTCGGATTCATGGGCCGCACGTGGTACTTGCTGCCATTCGTATGGACAAAATCCAAGTCGACAATGGGAGCTGGTTTTCCAGTCTCGGAGAGATCGATCACCATCGTGAGGTCTTTTAAATTATGTATCTTATCCTTATCGCTTTTCTTGATGCGGTAGGAGCCCACCTTCTCGTAGAAGGGGTTGTGAATGTGGAAGTGCAGAGTACCCCAACCCGGGGTGAGGAGGAGGACTATGATGGAGTTGATGAGTATCATTAACAGCAAGTGGTGGTTGTTTAAGGTACCACACAGCTTCAACTGAAACCAATGATGATGAAGCTATGAGGATCATCGACCATGGAAGGGAGACACCGTTCGTACGGAACAGAGACGGCAACTCATATACAGAGGAGACGTCAACGAATGCCACACCTCGCCGCCCACGATGGACTGACCAAGACGAGCGAGATAAACTCCCGCTCGAAGACTCGCCGATAAACGATAAACTCGCCTGCGTATACTCCGAGATGCCGCCGCCAGCGCACACTCATTTCTTCCGACCGACGCAGCTGATGAGTTCTCCCCGACATCAAATTCCACACAACAGAGGTTGTAGAACCATTTCGTCGAGTATGGTGAGTCTTCTATTCCGAAGGCCCGACTCGAACATCGCGGTAGCTGAACGGTCCACTCTCTCTGAAGACCCGAAGCAGCAGAGCTGGACTCCCTGGTTACGCCGCCGGAGTCGCTGTGGTTGTTGCGTATTTAGTGCTGATTAACCGTCCTATCTCCGAGGTGGGAACGTTCTGTGCTCATTTAACAGCTTCTCGCTGCGGGAATGGGAATCGCGCAAAGCGGGCCCGCTTCGAAGGAGACCCTAGAAGGTCGCACACTTGGCATCGAAGGTCGGGGGAACTCCGATTTTCGCTAAGTGCTCTCAGCGGGAGGGTCTTCCATCATGGACTTTAAGACGTAGACCGACTTCCGCTGCATCAGTCATCTTTCCCTCTTGCTCTGTACTCGAGCAACATCTGTTCAGTAGCGATCGAAACCCGTTGCTGGTTAGCGTCCATGCTATTCGACTCTTTCTAGATCCGCATGACGATGGCACGAATGATTCGATGCTAACTACGCGAACAGAGGAGAAACATCACCATTATGCATCGCTAGCCAGACTCTGTAGGACTCATACGATAGGCCTCATCCTGAGCATCGACCGGCGTTCACGAACTACATGACTTGTTCCATTTGTGTTGCGAGCCTCGTAGGATTCCCGATCAATTAGCGAAGATGATGATGCTCCTTTCCGAGCCAGCAACATTAATTTGCGCTCAATTCGCTAATTTGCGCTCGATCCAGCTGAACATTCCTCCTGTAAGGGACGTCCACGGAGATCGAGCACCTCGTCAACCGTGTCTCCGGAGGGGCATCACTGAGCGACGTGGCTACGCCAGGTGAGCGCATCTTCGTAGGGTATAGAGGTTGTGAGGTTCAGCGATGCTATCATCGGTTCTTGGTATCGGGCGAACATCCTCAAGCAGCTCGAGGAACTGCTGTAGTTCCTGGGTTCAGCTCGAGTCGATTCGACCCGAAGACCCCACAGTCTCCGACGAGTAGGCTTGTGGCAGGTTCTGCGACTTGGCAGACCAATCTGCGAGACCGATCGGCCTTCCTGGAGCTCATAAAATTAGGGCCACGGATTAGCAATGACACCGTGAAGACATGGTGAGTTGAACTTCAACTGTTGAAGGATCTGCTCAGCTGCCACTGGCCCTCGAACAGCCCATCTATCCCGCAATGCTTGCTATCCTCACCGGCTCCTATCTGGGATACTCCTGGCCTAGTCGTAAGGGTTTGACTCTGTGTACTGTCATGTATAGGTTCACCGACTTCGCGGAGCTGCAAGGAATTTCCGAGTCGGTAAGGCATTCGACAAACCCTAAACACACATCGGCGGGCCACCGCGTGCAGGGTGTTTGCCGGAATGAAGCTGGGACTCGAGACAGTGACGCCCATATTCTTGCAGGCTCAGATCTTCGGAGAGAAACCAAGGCACGTCATCGATGCATACGAGTTCGTTGCCATATCTATTCTACTCGCCACTCGGCTGAGCTTGGAGGATAAACTACAGCTGTTATTCAAGCTGTTCCACTTTAATACCAATAATAAAGGCCTTTCACGGGTGGCTCCATCTCGGTCTTTCTGGCGTTCTTCAGCACCACTCACTGTCACTGCAAATGCTTCAAGGTCTAGAGTTCTGCTGGCTCGTTGATGTCAGGGTGAGCTCTCTCTCCTCCTGAGATCGGTGACTCGAGCAGTAGCGAAGTTCCATCGCAGTCTGGGCACTACCGCCATTGACGCAGACATACCCGAGAACTTAGTAATCCAAAGAGTCTCTTAACTCCTATCACATCCGAAACAACCAGTTTACCGCATAACTCGGGTGGGCAATTCCGTGACGGCGTTCGAAATGACACTCCGAAGCTGAGGACTCGATCGCTCACCGAGCCACCCCGTGGTCAGGCAGTTGACGACTTCGCAAAGGACGTCCTCGAACAGTGGGGAACCAAGAACGGCCTGCTGACACGACAAAGTCTGTGCCGTTGGGCCGGGACTGATGGAACCGCTCTCCGGTGAGCCTGCAGTTCGTAGCCACAGTGACCAGGGTTCAAAAGCCAGACCCGCCGACTCGATTCAGCCTAGATCAAGTTGATGTCATGATTGGTGACTTCCTATCAGTACTACAATTCACCGCTGGTTGATCACACCAATGTATTGCCAATCTATTGCCAATACAGTATTGGTGAATCATCAATACATCCCCACAGCTTCTGCTGATGGGTTCTCCAAGCATTATTACCAGGCTAATATCAACAGATTTCTCTATGGTGTAGGTTGCTGCTCCGCTTTTCACGTTCAAGCTCCGTCATCCTTGCATTCGGGGAGAATCACAGGTGAGACGGTATTTGAGAGTGCAAGTCAATCCGAACCCTGATTATGCACCCCATAGCAGTCCTCATCACTAATATTATCCCGCTGTCTCGGTCGTCCTCAAAGTGCTGAATCCTCGATTCAAGCCCGGCGCATGACAGCAGAGGAAGCTGCTCCACAAGCCCTGACGGTGCCATAAGATGCATTCAGATACCAGTGTGGTGTTGGTATGGGTGATCCACCGACCATAGACACGCGGCCCATCCCTCTCCTATCAATGGACTCCGTAGAGGTCGTAAAGATTGCCGCAGGGGAGTCCCACTCACTGTTCCTGGACTGTGAGGGTTGTGTCATGCCGAAGAGAAGCAGCAAATTCATCCTCAGGCGACGGCCGACTCTTCGCGTGCGGTAGCGGTTTCTGTGGTATACTTGGCATGGGCAACACCCTAGACTGCACCACTCCCAAGGTTCCTCAGGATCTCTGGCAATGCTGTTGTATCATTTCCCCTGCCTTTTGCTCACCAGCTGGTGCCTTTCGCGCCTCAAGATCGGGAGGGTTCATCCAGTCTCGGCAGAGTGAAAGTGATCGATATCGCAACGGGCATACGACACACTGTAGCTGTGACCGATAGCGGAGACGTTTACTGCTGGGGGAATAATGACGTGAGCAGACATTGCGATGATACATGGAACTACTTGCCTGCTGAGCAACTAACACACGGTTCACAAACTAAGCCGCTCGTCGGTTACGGTCTTCTAGGTGGATCAGTTGGGTCTCGCAATTGAGGAAAGCCACGAGGCATGTCTAGAGAGAGCGTAAGCCAGCATCTTTGATTCGTACCACCCGTAGGAGAGCACTACGAGCGAACATCATTATCGTTACCAGCATGTGTGCGGGAGGTCGGTTGTTGAAGTAACTGGAGGACTATTCCTGGGTAGTTACGACCACAGAACCGGCGGGACATTCACCTACGCTCCTCGGCCAGTTCTGCTAGGATCCTTGAAACGCCAAGGAATCAGAGCTAGAATGGTGAGCGTGAACCCAGTCATCATCACATCGGTAGCTCCCCTCACTACGCGAGGTTGTCTGAACCAGTATTCGGTGAATAAATAACTATCCTAGAGGGGCTCATCTTTCTCACCCTCGCAGCGAATGGCTATGTAGGCGGAGCCGTGCGTAAAGCAAAGGCTGCCTCTACATGCATCACTCTGAGAAAAGCAGTCCAACGCGCGCCGGTCAATTTTCAGGTAGGATGCACCAATTTCAGTACCGTTGTTGTTACTGACGATGACCGAATGTGAGATTGTCCTACGGGATAACTTTTTGAGGGCTGCCGAACTGTCCAACTTAGTTTCGCCTGGGGTTTGAACTCGCGTGGACAGTGCGGAGTCGCCTCCAAAGAAGGTAGCAAGGGTGGCCTCCTGCCGGCCATCAGCTCCACTCTGCTTCCCTTGTGAACAACAACATTGGCAAAGTTCCGGTGGGCAGATGAACTTTGTATGGAACGCCCGGTGCATCTGGAGGAGCATATTGCGCCGGAGTGTGCCGTCCGTACGATGCCGATACCCGCCGAAATCAACTTCAAAAGGTTTGATGGAGCCAACTACCCTCCTCCCGAAGTAGGCCGACTCCTGAGGGAGTCCTTCATCTCCGGTGCTGAAAAGCGCGTTGCCTTGTTACTGTTTGTAGAACTCGCGAGAAGGGGGTGAAACAGCAAGAGAAGGGCACGGACCGCTGGGCAAGATCGTCTCTCTGGCGTGCGGCGCTGCCCATATCATTGCCATCGACGATGGGCATAACACCTGGGCATGGGGAGACGTGAGCCCTACGCAATGTGTCTTATCGTGAAGATGAACTGCGTGGCTCAGAATTCCAGCGGGCAGCTAGCTTATAGCAGCCCTGAGCCCTACTCTCAGCATCCTCAACTGATCAGCTCTGTGAGGGGCCTTTGTGTGAAGGCAGCAGCAGGGAGGAGCATGACCATGCTCATGACTAGCTTGCTGAGGTGGGGAATACACAGCGACTTCACTGCATCACTCCACAACAGAGTTACCATCGACATTCCTGAGAATCCTGGAGCCTCCTCCTCGGGTACGCGGATGGATAGGCTCCCCACAGTGGTGAGGTTATTGCTGCAGATGGAGTTGGCTGAGCAGGAGCCCCCGTAGGTCTACGGCCTCCCTCTAGCTGGAGCCACTGAGTGGACGACGATGCCCCAGAGCCGACCAGCTCGGTCAACTCCGTTGATATGTATCGAAGATAGCCCTAAAGGTGGCATTCCATTCGTGCACTATCTCGTTGTAGTAGGTGTAGAACAGAACATAAAAAAATTGGGCTCATAGTGAAGGAGATGGAACAGATAGAAAGTGGATCAGATGATAGAATGGGTTGATAATGCGTAGCCAGCTTGGGCACGCCCCGATTGTGTTATGTAGGCAGTGCATTTGGTTCGCCAAGTGGCACTCATTGGCGAGAGTGGCTCGGAGACCTCGGCGACTAGGCCCGGATGCCGTTCTCAGATTACGGTACACCAGCGTCCGTGATGAGGGCAATGAATCCCGCTCTAAGACAATCCATTGTTTTGCTGGATCGTGGGTTGTCCAAGGTTAGTCCTTTCCTGGCCCTCCCAGTTGGGTTGATAGGCATCTCAGGGTACTTGGCTGAAGCTCTCTCCGAGCAGTGGAGGCTTTCGTATTCACACCCTCAATGGCAGCACCGCGATCTTCGGACCGCAAAACGCGATTCCAGTGAGGACATCTCTTTTGTAGCACTCAGTTTCAATTCTCTTCAGGCCCATTCACCTACCGTTGTTTCCAGTGCGGCCCTCGCCGTCGAACTGATGGCTTCCCGAGGTCTTCTGGCGTGTACAGCTTTATAGTGTCTCCGCAGCACTCTCTTGTGTGTGGTTCCGGTCGTATGTCGAGTCTTGTGTTCCAGATTCCACAGCATGTGAATTCCTTCAAGACTGCCCAGGGAGAGTGTGCGTATTTGACATCTCCTATTCACCGGAAATTGCTACCATAGCTGCATCGGAGCGGACCAGCGACCACAACGTCAGTCGCCCGAGCCCCCGTCTTGCTGGACAGTCCGGGGACTACCTCGTTCATGACGAGCGTCAACTCGTAGATACATGTTAGTGAAAGGTGTCGTACGGCCACGGAAGTTTTGGCGAAAAAAGTGCATGAAGCGGGAGGCAGAGGATGCATAGTGATACTCCCACCCGAGGTGAGGCCCCATTCGTTCCACGCCTCCTCCAGAAGCAGAAGCTGCCCTACGGTCCTGTTTAAGGTCACGACCACCGACCTGACACTTCCGCATGACACACTCCCAGCAGACTTCTTCACGGGGTGCATCTCTACCACTGATGGACGCCGGCTGATAGAGCTGATGAGGGTTCGAGAAAAGCCCCTGGGTGCTGCATCGCCTGTGGGTTCTTACCTGTAGGCTGCGGAGCTCGAGTGTGCTCCATCTCACGCAACGGGAGAGGACATTCATAACCTGTGAGAAATACTAGTGAATGGTCGGAGCTCTCTCTGAGCGCTGTATCATCATTCAGGAGGACCGAAAAGGTTTCGGATTCGGAGTTGTTGCCTGCTTCGGGTGATACAAAAGCCCACCCAGTAGGTATCACCGGCTGAGCTGGCCAAGTTATAGTCGCCTTCAATGTCTCTTGCTTGGCAGGGGCGGACCCGGGTCGTTGGAGGGATGAAGGGTCGCGGAACACACGTCTTGTCCGACACTGGTAGGGGCCGCTGCCACGGCAGTGCGAGTTCAAGCTTCATCACTGCGTTTTGGTCCAAGCTGGTGATTCTGTCCACCATGGGGTGCCCGAGCTCTGCCTGCTTCCTCATGCAGGAGAAGGATGCCCAGCTCTGCCGCCTTTGATTTTCCCGCGACGCAATGGATGGAGCTCTGCCCACCTCATTTCCGTCCGATACGACCCTTTAGAAGAGAAGCTTGTGGACATAGCTTCCTACAAGTGGGTGCTCGTCAGCGCCAAATCGATGCTTCGCGGCATCTGTAGCTCTGCAGGCCCTCAGCGATTCTCATTGTCCAGAGCGAAGAAGAAGTCCACGTAGAAGCATTCAAACTACCCCAGGGTCTCGAAAGAGGAGATTGCCCAAGTAGGAGTCTCTCCAACTCCGAGTTAGTGCTTCAATCCGTTGGAGCGACCCGTAGTTGCCGTTGTGAGCCACACAGACGGGAAGACCATCAGAACAGCAGCTGGCCAAGCGAAGGTTCATGGTGGTGAACTTCTCGTCACTCCCGATCACCATCGTTCCGTGCCTCCCCCCGCCGAGGACGGAAACGACCTGGGCGGTTCAGCGGATGGCAAGCCTATCATCGATAACAGTTCCGTTCCTTATCCCACCGCATCCGGTGAGACTCCTCTTCTCCGGTATTTACCGGGCCTCAGGCCAATCATCTGTGCAGGATCTGAACACTGCTCGGTTGGCGCATCCCTGGAGCTTGACACAGAGGAATGTGGACTCTTTGTCTTCGGCAAAGGGAGCCATCACACCCCTGAAGGATGGTGATGCCCTGTCTCTCCTGCCTCTGGGAGCTCTCGCTGCCTCAGGTATGTAGCCGAGCTCCATGGTAAGCGGCTCCGCGACATCGCGGCCGAGGATGAACTATGCAGAGCTGTGTCAATCGGAGGTCGTCTGTTCCTCCCTACCTCACTACAATAGAGTCCACATATAGGTGAAGTGTTCCACTGGAGGGCGGGGGCGACGCGAATCTCCCAGGAGAGATTCCCCCCTTCGGATGCAGGTGAAGCGGCTTCCAAAAGCCTTACAGTTTGTTACCGTGACAGAGAAGCGCCCGGTATCATGCTCAGGTTGTGAAAGGGCCTATGAAGTCAAAAAGTTGTTTGCTGGTACACGTCACACTTTCTTGCTGGCTGATGCCGCCTGTGGGAATCACTACCGCCGACTGCTCTCCCGCATGTCATGAAATCGGCCCGGTATCATTACATGCCTGCGTTGCGTTGCATTTCTGGCCTTCAATAAGACAGACCATTGCACGAGGTAACGAACGAAGAACGTCCCTCTTCAACTACGCTGCAACGGAGTTTCACTTATCGCACCCACACTACTACCCAACAGGCTCCGGGAGACGGGAAATTGAACAGGATAGACTGCGAATGAATTGTTGATGTAACAAGTGTTACACGGGTTGACTCATCATTCCCAAGGCCCGCTTCCTATCTGCTGCCGCTGTTGTAGCATCATTACTGATAGCATGCTCTTGAAAAAAGTGCGTCTACAAAAGATTCTCAACAACCTACTTCCACACCTCTATTAGTACCTTGCATAAAGCCTCATACTCCCTGAGCTGATTTTTGAACCCTTCATGCGGGGCACAGCAATGACGCCTCGTGAGGATATAGGCGAGGGTCTCGTCCGTCGTGAGGCCATACCTATACTCCAAAGTGAGGTAGAAGGGGCTTCAATCACTCACTTCGCTATTATATAAGCAGCCACCAGAGTAGATGACCGTGAGAGTCCTGCATTACCATGCACCTATTGACGTACATGATGCAACGGTAAGGGAGCGTCTTACTAATATCTTATGTAAAGGGCTTGCTGATAGAACTGAATGTATGAATTCGCTAACTGGCTTGAAGTGCCGTATCATGTTCTCAAAGGGCGAGTCTCGTGCATCGACGATGAAGTACTGAGTGAGTGATAGATACGCTAACTGTAACCAGTAACATCGCCTTACCGTTATGCCCTCATCCACAAACTTCTCCCTCAAGAAACGACTCTCCTCGGCACTTCGGACGATGACAATCTGTGAAACCAAGCCGGTATAGCTTCACGATGGGCCTTTATTGAATTACGTGGGTTATTCCAACTTGTCGTAGTGTGCAGATATCCCGAGCACAGCCGAATGGACCGAGATAGAGGTTGGGTATTATCTCCTGGGCCTGCATAGGGATGGCCTTTCTCCAGTCCAATGACAAGAGCGTTCAATAAAGACCCGCCGATTAGCAGAGGGCTAAAAGCCAGCAGCCCGACTACCACCGGTCTCACCTCTCGCTTCATATCATAGTCCCAAGCCTTCACGGGTGGCAAGAGGGGGAAATCTTCTGGCATTTCAATGAGGCATTTAGAAGCAGATCATGCGCCGCATATGCTGCTCGATCATTAGGGCTGGCGCATATTACAGAAGCTTCTCGCTCGCCTCATTTCAGCGCAGAATGATGTTACCAGGGTCCGGGTTTAGGTTTCCGAGCCTGGCGTTCCCCCGATTTCAGTGTGCACTTTAATAATAGTGTCGGTCCCTGCATGATGAACAGATCTAGCTCCGTGCCATACCTTAGCAACTCCAAGGCCGTCAACATGAGACTTTATAAGACCAAGATGTGCTCATTCCACTTGAATGGTGTCTGTGAGCGTGGTAACTTCTGCACTTATGCGCACTCAACCGAAGAGCTCAACACGACGATGATGGCCTGCCGTGATGCCTGGGAGCCTGGGGTATACTCGTGTACCGAGTCCTTCACGGGAGCCTCCACTTGGAGCGACCCAACTCCCGTGATGTCTCCTGAGCGTAGTCCGAGCGCATCATCATGTGGTACTCTCTCAATTGCAGTCGAAGATTTGATGCCGACCGTTGCCTTCCTCGGAGACCAGGTAAACGAGCTGAGGGATGAACTACATTGGCGCAATGCCTTTATTATGACGTTATTGAAGCTGCTTTCTGGTCGTGACGGCGCTGACGAGATCTTATCGGGGGAATCCCCACCCACTCGTGAAGAGCTACTGGACATTATTTCCTATTTGGGAAGTCTTCATCATACAAGCCCCATTTGAACACTAATGCAGCTGTAATTGATTCCGGTACTTCCGTCGCGCTATATATTGAATTATCGGTACTCTATCTTGAACTCCCCGTAGGGGCGACCCAACACCCCGGATACGTTGATTGGCTTTAAGTAATCTAATACGTCAATGGTTGTATTTAATTGGCCATAAGGTCATTGGCAAGATGTATTAGTCTCTCTATGGGTATTCGTGATGATGATGAAATTGCAGTGGTTGCGTTGTCATTGAAAGTGTTGTGACTGGGGATAAGCGTCCTCTGGAGGAACGTGTCCTTCGTGGCTGATGCGCTGTCCCGAGAGCGCCCGATGTCTCTCCCAGAGCATGCGAAATCGAATTACCGGGACTCGTGGTATGCTTGACGACGGGTGAAAAGAAATCATCCAGCGAAACTCTTCGTTAGTTTTCGTCACTAACGACCACTCAAGTGTAACGTAAAGACGACAATGACAAGAAACTAGATTGAAACAGCATGCTATTCACTTGTGTAACATCATAATCACCGATTCGATTGCCTCTGTCAGATCGTCGTGGTACTCCTTATACCTGCGGAGGCCCTTATAATCAGATGATACTTCCTCAGCTCACATGGTGTCAACAGCAGGGCTCGGTTTTCCTATGTCGAGGGATTGCATCCACCGCAGTAGGAGCGCCTCCGCCCTCCTCTCGGCCTCGGCTCTCACCGACGATAGTAAAATGCGAACCTGAGGAAGGCAGGAGTGATGATCAGTAATTTAAACCCTTCCCGACCATACTTGTGGAGGCAGGCCATGCTGTCTCTCTGAGGCGGAGTACGCCTGGCACAAACTCTCCAGCTTTCCTTTCTTCTCGGCCAATACATCAATCGACATGTAAGCTACCAGAGCCTCAGGGTACCTCAAGTAAACGTGAATTCGGGGGCCACCCTCTTGCCACTAACCCTACGTGTCCTTTTGAATGGTTATAACATCAGCTTGGTCATCTGCATCATCTCCTGCGATGTCCATGTGGACTAGCCTTCGCATAACGTCTTTCATGTCGCTACCGCCAGGCTTGCTCACGCTCGGCACCTAGTAGCTCCTAGGCTTCACGGATCAACAGTATTTTAAGTACCGCAAACTTGTCCGGCTTCCCGTTCCGATCCATGCGGAATCCATAGGTGAACATACTCTGTTCTGCCGAGAGGATATCACCTCCCGTGTAGGATATTAGGATCTACAGTAGTGCCCTGCTGGTACCCACCCGGCGATACTACCACTGCTACCTCCTCCCCTGCCCTGATGTCACTCTTCGCTACCAGTGAGATGGTCTCAGATGAACCTGTATCCCATTACCTCAGACCCTGCTGAGTCAGCAGAGCCGACTGACACACTTAGTACCTCCGAACCAGCCAGCGGACGTATGTTGTGTACGGATCTCCGCATTGCCACCACTGCTGTCATGGTTAGCGAAGTCCACCAACGGTATGACGAGCAGACCTAGATTGAGGAGAATCATCAGCGATAGAGAGCACCGTGTTGTACCTTCACCAGCCATCACACCAGCATCACCAGGCACCCCACTAAGGCCAAATCCACTTCGACTCAGAAGAACAGCATGGGCCCACAACCACAGCTGCTTGACCTTGGTGTGCCGGATGAATGTGTCGATAGGACCCTGGTTCAATTCCAGGGTACTTAATATTTCTAACAGATGCCTGAAGGGCTGCTTGTCAAGGTTCGACTGCTCCGTGCCTTGGACACTACCCCAGCTGTCTCAACGTGTTTTCCTTCATTGACCCAACTGATGCATGCAAGGCGGTACCAGCGATAGAGGACATGCCGGAGTCATCAAGAAGGAGGGGATGATTCCTGAACTCGCCTTCCAACCACTAATTCAGTTCGTCTAGATTCTACCTTAGTTTCCGTGCAGTAGGGAGCATTCTAGCGTATGGATACCACTTAGTCCTCATCTTAGAGGACTCGGCTGCAGCCTACCACATCATGCTGTCCTCAACAGAACAGTACGGTACGCCTACCAGTTTCTGACATACTAACCAGAACGCTAGGCAACCCCTCTCGTCTAGTCCAGCTCCCTTCAAAAAACATATCACTGAAGAGTGAGTACTTTCGGAGCATGCAAAGGACGAGTAGCTACACCTTTGCCGAAGTCAGGGTCATCACACACCGTGTCAATGTTGATGAGAACCCTGGATTTCTTCGGTATCGTTATTACGGCCGTACCGGCTGGTAT